>JACEIK010003117.1:96261-110024 GCA_018107945.1 Datura stramonium | reverse complement strand
TAAGTTGGATAGGAGACGAAAGTTCCAATCCATAGGCAATAATTCTTGACTAGCAACCGAAGGAAAGATTAACTGAATTGTATTGATAAATTACTACCCTACATGTTCTTTCTAACCTCAGCTTGCTCATTACTATAGTTCAGACTCACTTTATAATTTTGTCTTAGATTCTTATAAATTAGGAAACTAAAACTCTCAAAATATTATTTCTTTGGTTGTCTGCATTCTGAAAGATATAGTTCATTAACACTTAAGTTAATTAATACCTTAGCTCAGTCCCTGTGGGATCGATACTTGGCTTACTTAAGCCACTTTACTACTTGTTCGATCACGTGCACTTGCGTGTAGTTAACAAACACCTGAACATACACCAAGTCAAGCCACATTCGAGCTTAAAATTTAAGATCATGGCAATGAATCTCACCTTTCAAAATGTCCCACTACAGCTGCCCTTTAGCGATAATAACTACCACCCATGTAAACTAGTTATCTTTGTCTGCCAATTTCCTTGTAAATCCTAAATCAGGACACATAGGATCAGCCAATAAATGGAATTTATTGTCTCTGAAGTTATGTTAACTTCTTGGCCTCGCACTATCATAGATGACAAGCAAGGCATCATATCCACTTGGTCGTTGTGCTTGAGGAGGTCCTGTCATGCCCTATAAGAGGCATAAATCCCTTACCAACTCCAGGAAATAGAGATCCATGGGCATAGTGAACGACTCCCAATCACGAAGTTGGAATTAGTCAGCCAGTTCAGGGAAGCCTATTTTGAAAGAGTCGATATCAAATTGGGACTCTTCCGTTATAGCCTCTTCTCTTTGAATGAGATATAATATGCTTCAATTCAGGCAGAACAAAATAGACTTGTGACATTCTCATAGTCTCCACTTCTTCCACCTCCTGAGATGTGTTAATTCCCATAGGAGCTTTTTCTTTATCCCGACGTCGGGAGGATGACATGTTCCTGTAATACCATGCAAGTGTCATACACAAACAAAATCTTTTTGTATTTTTTATAAATAAAGTAAAAGTAAACAACTATGCTAAGCTAAGAAATAAAGGAAAAAGAGATTGCATATCCAACAAAAATGGAACACAATTTTCTAATAACTGGTAGCACCTGCGATGGGCCTGTGTTTTGCAGGTTGAGACCCCCGGTTTGTAGGTGCTCCACAAGTGCGAGGCAGATTCATAGGAAATTTGCTAAACACCTGCGTTACCCCTGTGTTTTGTAGGTGGCGATCCACGATTCACAAGTGCAACGGAGGAGGTGGTGGTGTACCTGAAGCTCAACCTCTCACCTGCGTTGCAACCTGCATTTCACAGAGTGCAATCTGCAACCCGTAGTGGCCCAACAGTGATCAACATTGATTTTTATTCTCCATAATGCCTATTGTTACCAAATATGAACCCAATCACTATCTAATGGGTACTCATACTTCCACGAGAGATTGATCAATAACATCAACACCATTTTAACCATTTAGAACACTTAATGACTTTTCTTAAAAAAATGAACATTACCCCATCTATCATCAAAAAACATTGAATGACCACTCTAATCCACATTCAACAAGGCAATTTCACATTTCACACTACTCACCCACCTTATCAAATTTTCATCTATTTCAAAACATAAAAGAAGAAATGATGATTTTTCCTTAAGAAAGACATCCACATATCTATCATCGAAAAAAATCATGCATCTCAAGCAAGTGGGTTACTCAGATTTCACCCCGAACCAAAGTATCAAAGCATAAGAGCACAAGTAAGAGGTATAACATTACAAAACAATACTTCTTACCCAATTAAATTTTGTAATTTCAAGCTTGCCCACAACACCCATAAACATCAATTTCATTATGAACATAAAGAACAAGTAAGGGAAAGTGGGAAAAACATGGTTTATGGAAAATAAATGATATCATGCTTGATAGACTATATATACCATGAAATTTCATGAATCAAAGATGAAAATCAAGAATACATACCAAATAGAGTGAGTGGTGAAGAGAAATTGAAACTTGAAAAAAAAGAAATTCTTCAAATGTAGCCGACCCTAAGCCTTGTTCTTCTTTTATGTGGTGTTTGAAATGAGAGGTGATGGTGGAAAATGGTGGAGAAATGGTGGGTTTTATAGGAATAGAGGAGGTGAAGGGATTGGTTGGTTTTAAGGTGGAATTAATGGGGGAATGTGGGAAGGTGTAGTGGTAATTGGGGAGTGGAGAAAGGGAAATGGTGTAGAAAAATAGGAGTTTTGGGGAAGTGGGGAGAAGTTTAAAAGACATGGGTCAGCTATAGGTCGGGTTTGGTCAATGGGTCGGTCAATATTTTAAAATTATTTCATACATGCGCCTGCGCCAGACCTACGGCCACAGGACTGCACCTGCGAAATGCAGCTCAAGCGCAAGTGGCTTTTTATTTTTCTTTCCAGTTCACTGTTATGCATCTGTGGCAGACTTGTGTTCCCAGAGTACATACCTTCATTTCGAAGGTCTCACACAAGTGGCCTCCTTTCTCAAGATTTTTGTCAGGCATTCTACCTTGGACTTTCTGGAGACCTGTATTCCACGGATCCTTACCTGCATTTCACAGGTGAGATGCAGGCATGCTCAGATTTTGCCAGGTCTACTACTTCTGAGTTGCGCCTAGCCTGTGTTCTGCGGGTATGCACCTGTATTTCACAGGTCTTACGCAGCTTCCAACCCGTATTTTCTTCCACTTAGTTCTCCATCCAATCCATCCTACAAAATAAAAACAACAAAAGATGTGAAATGCAAATGAATTTAAAGACACTTGGGTTGCCTCTCAAGAAGCGCTTGATTTAACGTTGCAGCATGATCGTTTCCCCTCACAACTTCATCATTCGTCCAGAGCTTTTTCCTCCTCCTAAAGATCAACTCTATTCTCATCTTTGTCATTCATCACCGCTATCACCCTACATTCATCAGGTGGTTCCATTGGTTCACATATATTGAATGTTACTTCGTCACCACCAACTCAAAACTTCAGCTCTCCTAGCTCCACATCACTTAAAGATCTCCTTGTGGCCAAGAGTGGTCGCCTAAATATGATGGACACCTCAATATTAGCATCATAATCCAACAAGACAAAGTCGTCTAGAAGGATAAACTTATCAAACTTGACCAGAACATCTACAAGAATTCCCACTGGGCATTTTATAGAATGATCCGCCATTAGCAACCTCATTATTGTAGGCTTGGGACTTCCCAAACTTAACTTCTTGAAAATCATGAGAGGCATCAAGTTTATGCTTTCCAAAGATCACAAAGAGCTTTGTTGAATATATACACCCCAATTGTGCACGGAATAGTGAATGCTCCTAAGTCTTCTTTCTTTGGAGCAAAATTACTTTCCGTCAAAGTATTACAATAATGTGACACCTTCACTGTGCCCACATCAACTACTCTATTCTTTTTAAGAAGAATTTTGCATATCTGATAGAAAGGCATCAACCAATGGAATATTGATGGACAACTTGCTGAACATGTCAATGAACGTTTTAAATAGGTTATCCTCTTTCTTCTTTTCCAACCACTGAGGGTAAGGAGGTAGGACTCTAGGCACTTGGCCTGTAGCATTATAGGCCTCTTCACCCTCTTTATCATTGTTCTTAGTTTGAGGAGGAACATCAACTCCTTCCTCCTCCAACATCACTTTATTATCAACACCAATAGGTGCTTTTCGCACCTCCTCATTCACTTTATCTTCATTTGTTTTAGAATCAACAACCATTTTGGGCTTGTCACCCGCATTAGTAAAAAAATTTCCTCTCCTAGTGACAATAGCCATGCAATGATTATCCTTCTTAGGATTTGGTACCATGTTACCTAGAAGAGTCCCTTTCATTCTTGGGTGCATTTGCATCAACAGTTAATTCATTTGAACCTCCAAATACTTGATTGAGGCTGAATGGGAGCTCACTGTTTGGAAAATATTAGACACCTCCCCTTTCAATTCTTTAACACCACTATCGGTGGACTCCACTTTCTTTAATACCCGAGCAAGCATCTCTTCAATTTTGGAACTTCCCACATCACTCACACCCAGCTGCGTTAGGGCTATATCGGCTTTAGGAGGTGCAATATACGGATTTGCACTTTTGTGGTATCTATCCTATCTCGTTCAGGTTCTCTATTCCTCCACCTATTTTCTCTATCAACCCATCCTTGTTTGCACCTTGACCTCTCCAACCTTGATTCCCATCACGAGGACGCCAAGGACATTGATTGGCACCTTGGTACCCTTGACAAAAACCCATCATCTGACCAACCATAAAGTGGCACTCTTTATCATACCATGGTGGTGAAGCATCTCCTTCATATTGGTTGATACCTTGGGTTCCCATAGCATTAACTACCTTGGCTCCTGAGCCCAACAAGTGCTTTGTCATTAACTCCACTTGGTACATCATTTTTGCTAAGGTCTTATCCCTCTCTTCATCGCATTTCTTCAATTTAGCTGCAAGATGGCTAGAAGATGTACCACTTTTGGAAATCTTGGTGTCCCTAGAATGTCAAGCTCTATTCATTTTTTCCATTCTATTGAGGAGGTCCTTGGCCAAGCCATATGTTTGATCCATAATTGAACCCCCTACAAGGTTGTTGACTACGGAATTGTTGACGAAGTCAAGAGACCTATAGAAGGTCTGAAGTAACATTCCATCGGGCAAACCATGGTTGGGACAAATGGCCACCTTCTTTTTGAATCGAAGCCAAAATTCGTGAATGGGCTCCCCTGGGAGTTGACAAAAATTTGTGATTTCATCTCTCTACTGTAGCATACAAAATGGAGGGAAGAACCTATCTAAGAAGGCTTCGGTTAGTTCACTCCAAGAGGTTATGGACTCGAGAGGTAGATCCTTCAACCACACTGTGGCTTCACCCGTCAATAAGAATTGGGAACAACCACAACCTTATAGACTCTTGGCTTATGTTAGTGATGTTGAATAGTTGACATATCTCTATGAAGTTCAAGAGGTTCCAATTATCATCCTTGGAAGCTTGTCCCCCAAACAAACCTTTCATTTGTAGAAGGTGTCGCATGGTTCTCATTACATGAAAGACTGCATTCCCTACCATGGGTGGTAGGCAAATGGCACTAGCCACATCATTGATTATGGGATCATTTTCCCCCTCCATTGCAGCATCCATGCTCCCTGATAACACTCAAACTCACACTTCCTGGCAAAGTATGAAGCGGACATTGTTAATAAAGAACCGAACAAAGAGGTTGGGGTCAAACCCACAGGGAATAAGGTAAGATCTAGACTAATGTCGGTACTTAAACTTGCTGGTAAATTATTTCCAAATTGGAGGGTTTCAAAGAAAAAAACAATATTAAAACAAAATCATAATTGCGATTGTTATCAATATTTGCAAATAACTAGGATAAGTGCTCCCTAGGGGTTCATAACTACTTCGGGTATACACACATGATCAATCACAATACTTACTTGTAGAACTGATAACTGTGAACTTGTTGATAAGTTATCTCCAAATTAGGGGGTTCTGAGGAANGTGCTCCCTAGGGGTTCATAACTACTTCGGGTATACACACATGATCAATCACAATACTTACTTGTAGAACTGATAACTAGAGTTCATCCAAACGACTGATTCGTCCTTATTGGATGACTATACTCAATCAGCGGGTTAGGTCTCATGAGCAATTGCCTTCTAACCATTATCAATTTTTTCCAAATTTAACTATCATGCGACCACATCTCAAGTTAATACAATGATCATAAAGACCATGGCTTTGTTGTAATTCTCTTTTCCTAATCTCTACTTCTCTAGGTTCAAGCATGTAAAGAATTCGGGCAAGTTCTAATGTTGTACACCATGAAGAAACATTTAAAGATGAAGAGAATATAATACAAGCATTTAGCATTGGTTTTGAATTACTTTTGTGTAACCCTATTTCGTTAATCCACCATGGTTCCCACAACCCTAGTTGTGGAGGTTTTAGCCTCTCATGATTGCATGATTACCATTAGCATTCATAGACAAATATACAATTAAATACTTACAACAATAATTGAAAGAAAACCTGCTTTGAAAATCAATGAACAATCTCAAGAACAATTGATGAAATCAAGTGTTTGATCCTAAGAATTGCTCTCCAAAACTTGATAAAAATTCACAAATATTACTCTTCACACGTCTCTACTACTTCCTTTATTGCTTCTCCTACAAAAATAAAACATAAAAGATATTTATATAGATATTAGAAACTTTTTCCTAAGCTAATAGGGAATTTTCCATATCTGGCGCCGGCCTGTATCTTACTGAACCTACGACCCGTAACAAGACTGTATGGGTCGTACCTACCTCTTGTACATCCTTGGCTGCTACAAATTTTTCTAAGTGTTGTCAGGGTGGTACAACCTGTACCACAATCCTACGAGTCATACAATGCATTTGTGGTTTGTCCCTAAGAACTCTGACATCTTCTGAAGTTTTCCATGAGTGTTGGGGTATGCCTCATACCTTCCTCCTATGACTCATACTGCTTCTTGTATCTGAAGTTCTTCCAAGTCTTTATGAATTTCTTGAAGCTCACCACGACTCATGGTACGGGTCGTAAGTGGTTGCTTCGATTCATGGGTTCCACTCGTACTAAGAGACTGCCTTGTGTAAATTTCTCTAAAGATTTTCACGACTCCAGTTATGGCTTGTACCATCTTGGTACAGCTCTTACAGAGAGTCACACGTTGCCCTCCTTTTATTCCAGCCTTCTAATTTTCACCAAAATTCTCAGTACAGCTCGTACAATCAAGGTACGACTCGTACTGAGACTTGTACTTGGCTGATTTTCTTCACTGTTATGCCTTTTTTGCATATTTTTGCTCCAACACCTATTTTCCTTGAAAACAAAGTAAAAGTTTCTCATATCCATATAAAAATACCTAAGTCCATGTTATTTTCTTAGTTTTAAGCGTTGAAAGTGTTGTAAACTCACAGCACATAAACACCCTCAACTTAAGATTTTTGCGTGTCCTCGGGCAAAGAAAACCACAACCTAAACACGACACTTAACTAGAAAATAAACTTAGGATACTACAGTCAACAATTAATCAAATCTTTGCACCATAACCCAAATAGCTTTTGACCCTTTTCCCATAAAACAAATCAGCATATGCACATCAAGCAACCATAAAACATGATAAACAGGGATCAAGATATGTCATCTAACTATTAACAGATAGTCAAATTATCATCAATGCTTTTCACATAGACAATTGGTAGAACTAAACACAAACCATGTGCCCTCATAGAAAATGAAGTCCTCCACTCACAAATATAGTAAAATATGAAACATGGGGACTGAACAAGTAAGACTCTCACTCTCACAAAGAAGTTCCAAATATTGCATGTCGAATACCATAGGCTTGCCCTTATTTTCTCTACTTTGGTTTGTAGATGTTCAGGCTAGGATCACTATAGGACTTGATTCGGCTTGTAATATGGGTTGGGTATGGTAGATATGGAATCTTTTTAGTCTCCTTGGCACTACATACATGTCTGCTCCATTTTTTTCACTTTTTCACTCCCTTTTGCTTTTTCCACTTTTTCCTCCCTTTTCACTATTCTTTATGCACTTGTATGAGTATTGTGTGTTTTCACGAATTTCCATTCATCTTTCTCTTTGTGTATTTTCTTTTTAGATTTTTTTCTTTCTTTTTCTTTTTCTTTTGTCACACCACACCTCATTTTTCACCTTTTTCATTTTTCTTCCTTTTTCACCTTCCCAAGATTTATGTACCCATACTCTAGCCACCTTCAACTTAGGCATTTTTCCTATGTTGAGGTTCACAAAGTCCAAAGAGGGACTAGGAACAAAATAGGTTCATTACAAAAATGGGTACGGTTAATTGGTTAATCAAAGAAAAATGGTTCATTTGAGGCTCAAAATCAGGATCAAGAGAATCATATCATTTTGGTAGGGTCATTTAAGATAAAAATGGGCTAAACAAAAAAGGCCTATGATCCTTTCCTAAACCAACCATCCTAAAACTTTTGTAAAGACCAACCGGACAAGTTCTAGATCCTCTACGCAGTACTGAACTAGGTATTAGACCTCACTCACTCATGGTTCATGTCTTTCATTCATTCTACCTGTCCGGTTTATACATGTCTAACAAAGACTATTCATGCTAATACACTAAATGACATAAAAAGATCCATAGAAATCATGCTTTGCGATCAACAAGTACATACCTAACCATTAAAAAAAAATTAATAGGGTCAATTTTTACCAATTCAAAAATAGTGCAATTTATTGGCTGAGTACTCCTAAGCTACTTTTTAATTAAACAAATATACAAAAAAATACTAAACATTCCAGATCTACTAGATAGCATGCTCGAGGAAAAAGAAACACGGCAAGAAAAACCCTCAGACAAATCCAACAAAATCTCAAAAATACAAGTACACCCCCTCCCCTTTTAAAAAGCATGCTTCATCCCTGAAGCATAGAATGTAAAGCAGAAGGAAGGGAACATACCTACAGAACACTAAGCGCTTTTGTCATCCTGCAGAGGAGGTACCTCCACTGCAATCGTGGCGTTGGCGGTGACTGATGCACTCACTGGTGTATCAGTAGAGGGAATGGCTACCCCCTCAGTAGTATCGGTCGCCTCTATGACCTCCGGAATTGCTGGGGATGAATGTGGCTCACGTGAAGGGCCTTGCCACCCCCAAGCTCTGCATGGGACATGATGGAGCTACCCGCTCCGAATGATGCTCGTCGTGAGTCTGCTGACTCTCTAATCTTGCCCGCTTTCACACTCTATTTTCTCTCTTTCTCTTCTTCTTTAGGGTCTCGTCTACAACATCCTCAAAGACCCTTTTTTTTCCTTTTTCCTTCTCATCTCCTGTAGGCTCCCAATAAGATGCTAGATCAAGCTCCTCATCAATACCAACGCCAAGGTCAGGAAGAGTGGGGGCTGCTATGATTGCCAGCTGCTGTGATGATATCTCGGCCACTTAACTCCGAAGAGCCCCCAACTCCTCATGGAGGCTGCACGTGTCAGTCTGCTCGGCCATACGTATGTTGAATATTCTCTCAAAACCATATAGCCTAGCGTGTAGGGCCTGTGCGTTGTCTCAATCTCAGCTTTTACCCAAGGCTTGATGTTCTCCATCATCGACTGAACCTTCTTCTCAACTATGGTCGGTCTCTTGGCTAGCTTCTGGAGAAATTCCTTAGGCACTAGCATATACCCGGATGGAGTCTGGCTTGGAAGGCTCATAGGTGGTGTAGCTGAGGTGCTAGGAGCTGCATCTGAATGACCGGCATCTATAGCCAGTGTCTCGCCCTGCTCTTGTGAAGTGGGGCCATTCACCTATGAGCCTCCAATAGTCCGTGATAATAGGACTGCGGTAGAAAGTCATTCTCGACTTATCGGGTTCACCTCATCCCCGATAAGGCCAATATCAGCAATTCGCTGTCCTCCGATCAAGTGCTCCTCACCACGACACACCTTGATACCCACCTCTATGTATAGTCTAAATATAAGACTCAGGAATGAGATGATAGTGCTCAATCCCATAGCCCAATCCCGAATCTCCTCTACAATAACCCTCGGGATATTGATAGGGTATCTGAACATGATATATGCCACCAAAGTTGTTATGTCTGCACTGAGAGTATTGTCATTTACTGTCAGGGTCAATCGGTGGCGCACTAACATCCAGCAGGATTTTTCTATGAAGTTTAGAGAATTCTTTGTGACCTGTTTGCCGCTAGTGACCTATTCTACCTCTTCTTTGTCCTCAGCAATGACCTCGGGCAACCACTAAATCTGCCTATGCCTCTCATTAAAACGCAACTGCTTAATCTATTTCAAGGCCTCCACCTGATAGTCATACTACGGTGTAGCATGTGATGGTATGAATTGGGGCCCATATAACACCTGAGCAAAAGTGCACTTAGATATATCCATATTTCAGCCTCGTACCATGATGCTTTCCAGCTAAGGATGGTCTTTAAACTTTCCCTACTCTTTAGTTTTCTACTCCATGGTTGCCAAATAATTGGCGTAGAAATCTCTGACAATCTCTGAAGTGTATCGATCCGGGGCCCTAACCATCCAGTCGAATCCACAGAAAATAAATATCTGCTTCAACTCCTCCACCTCATTCAGTGAATTGGTGAGGATCTGCGGCTCTCCTTGAATGCTTTGCCTAAGCTTGTTCTTGGAGGTGAGAGCAATACCCTGTTCATATATTTACTGGGCTCCTGGTACTCTCCACAGAATGATGCGGTTCTCCCTAGGTGGTGTCTGCTCCTGCTTGGCATTGGGTGCCTCCTCCTATGATCTGTACTCACTGTTAGCATCGTCGGATTGGGCCTCCTCGGACCCCTCTTCTTCATTAGAGCCACTTCTGGACTCTTAGGCTCTTTGCTCAACTCCCTCCTCAGACTGGGGAGCACCAGCAGATGTGGTAGTGGCTGCCATGGCTTGGGCTTTAGCCTTCACCCTAGTGGTTCGGGTCCGGTCAGTATCATATGTATCGACCCGGTATTCCTCCACTGAACCACTAGGGGTTTGCCTGCTTATTCAGATTCAGAGGTTTCATCTATCAATGCCTTCCGAGCAGTTTCCTTGGCTTCTTTTCATTTCTACGTCATTGTACCTGTAGAGAGAAAGGGTTAGAATTCCAAACCTAAGAACAAGAAAACAAGAAAAAAGTTCTCTGTAATTTATCACGGGTCTACAGTACGGGTCGTACCTTGGAGGTACAATTCATACTGAGACTCATAATGTCTCAGGTCAACGTTACATCTCTGAGGTACGACTCGTACCATGAAGGTACGGTCCGTACCATGAGTCGTATGAGGATGCCCCTTGAAAATAAATGTTATGTATTTTTTCACAACTCATGGTATGACCTGTAAGTCGATTCCACGATTCGTAGTAAGGATCATACTGTCACTTTTGGACTTAACCCTTTTCAAACTCATGGTACAATTGCCCGGTATGACCCATAGTAGGATACTATGAGCCGTACTAGGTTTCGTACCTTATGGTTTTTACAAGTTTGGTTTGGGACAGTCCCAACGAGCCATCCTATGAGTCGTAGTGTGGAACCACGAGTCATAGGAAGGCTTGTGAAGCCTGTCCCTTATTTTTTATTCAGTTTGCAGGTGATTTTAATTTGGTGTTGGGTACTCAGAATTCCCCAAGTCCAGGCATGCATTTATCAAGTTTTACAGATACCCATTCCTCCCATTTTTAATCACAACCCGTAACTCAAGTTTAACAATTCATTGTGCGATTTTTACATGTTAAATCCCTACCCAGTCACACACTAACTTGTTCACATCCCTGGTCATTGTCCTTTTTAATTTTGCAAGCATTGAGAGGACTCTCAAGGATTAACCAGGTTTGCTTCAAGCACAATAGGTCATTATTATCAAATTCAATGATTAACACTTACTTGAATGCTGCTTATTTCGACTAGAAATCAAGAACTAGGATTGGAATTGGTATTCACGGTGTTCTCTGAGCAAAATACTTGCTCAATTGATCTTGATTTTTAGTTACGGGTGTGAGGGAGTCATGAGTTCTATTCGTGAATTTGGTTTTGAGTGTGTGGGAGAAGGGTACGGTTTGTTTGAAGTTTAAATATATTGTAAGGAAGATTTGAAAAATCTGGGCGGAGTCGGGTAATTTTAAGCTTTTTGACCCATCATGACTCGTACCATGAGTCGTAGGAAGGCCTTACAACTCGTCCCTTGGACTCGTAATAGAGAGGCTGAGAAACTTACATGTGGACCTACGAGTACTTCTTACGGCTCGTACTATGTAGGTAAAACCCGTACAATGACTCGTAGGTCTTTCATACTTTGAGGTCCATGCCTTGCATAGTTCATAACCACAGTGAGTACTATGACCCATACAATGAAGTTACGAGTTGTAAGACCAACTGTACCCTGAACTCATGCACTGAAATACATCTTTGCTTATCACCACGACTGGTACTACGGCCCGTACAATTCTCTTATGAGTCAAACTTAGAACTGTAGCACCTACCTGTTCAACAATTCTTCTGCCACTTGTTTTGTTTCCCCTGCACATTGACCACACATAAGTCAATCAACTTGGGTTTCCTCCTAAGAAGCGCTTGATTTAATGTAGCGGTACGACGCAGGTGGTTTGATTACTCAGAATTCACCAAACTACCTCATGGTTTTCCTCTCAAGAAGTGCCTGATTTAATGTCGCAGCACGACGTAAGTCTCTTGACTAGTAAGAATTCGTCAAGGAACTCAGATTCATCCTCTATTGCTGAGACAACTTTGTACTCCTTTTGTTGCTTCATTGACCGGCAGACATTGAAAGTGACCTCTTCTTTATTGAGTCTGAATTTTAGGTTGCCATCCTCCACATCTACTAAAACCCTCCACGTGGTAAGGAATGGTTGCCCCAAAATGATGGGGACCTCAAAATCAACCTCAGCAATCAAGGATCATTAAATCCACTGGGAATATGAATCTATCCACTTTAACAAGCACATCAAATAGGATCCCACAGGCTTCTTCACGATTCGGTCGGCCATCAGTAGCTGCATAATAGTCGGTGTGGGGGCTCCCAAGCCCAGCTGCTTAAACACAGCTAACGGCATCAAATTGGTAATTTCTCCCAAGTCGCAGAGTGCCCTTGCTAACTCAACATCACCAATTGTACATGGAATGGTGAAGGCACCTGGGTCTTCCTTCTTCTAGGCAAGGACCCGTGAGGCTATAGCACTATAATGATACATATTATCCATAGGCTCATAGCTCATGGATCTTTTCTTTGTAACAAGATCCTTTATAGACTTAGCATATCCCAGTATCTATTTTAATTCCTTGACAAATGGTATGTTTACAGATAACTATTTTAGCATTGACGGGAATTTATGAAACTTACCATTCTCCGCCTTCTTCTTCATTCTTTGAGGGAACGGTGGCGATGGTCATGGAATATCCTTGTAAATTTGTGTGGCTCCTTGCTTCTCTCCCTGTTAAGCTTCAGGCCCCTTTCTGGAGCCTCCGTCAACCCAGCATCCTCATTGTGTTCATTCTCAGCACATCTTTCTCATTATGGATTATGCTTTCTTTCTTCCTTTGAAATTCAACTACAACCGGTAGAGGAGGATCAGTCACGCCCCAAAACTGGGGTAGGGCGCAACTGGCACTCGATTCATGATTGATCGAGAAGTAGGCTATATGACATTTGTAACTATAACACTTAGGCCATCCAGGCCACCAGTCACAATCAACTGAAGAATAAACTGGACCCATAAGGTCTCAACAATACGGGGTAAACAATCGAAATGCAACCAAGGCAATTAGTGGCTAAACGAAGCAACAATAAGCCGACAAGGCCACAAACTGAATAATACTGTACACACTAAGTCCACAAAGCCTCTAAAGAGTAAACTGACTGATGGTCGGAACAGGGCTCCGACCTACCCATAACTGCATCTCAGAACTCAAGCATAAATAACTAAGTCCTAGCTCCAGGGAGAAAGGAGCATACAAACCATCTGTTGATCTCACGAACTACTACTCAACTGGCCATCCTGACCTCTATCTGCACCTGCGGCACGAACGTAGGTCCCCAAGCAAGGGGACATCAGTATGAATGAAATGTACTGGTATGTAAGGCTGAAACTGTAACCATGAGATAACAATCCTGTAATAACTGACTTAGCACATAAACATATAAAGGATAAATATAAC
>JACEIK010003117.1:15001-34145 GCA_018107945.1 Datura stramonium | reverse complement strand
CCTATCAATTAATAAGGTTATATTAATCAAAATAAGCTCTATTAATTTTTTCTTAAAGAATATGTAAATTTTATCCCTGACAAGTAAAAAGAAACGAAAGGAGTACTAATTACTATTTCTTTGGAAAACGGAACGGGAAACACATTAAATTGTAATGCATATTGTTTGAAGGGTGAAGTGGTCCAAGACTGGCGTGAAATAGTGACCTACTTCTCATACCCAATTCGGGCTAGAGACTACTCTAGATGGCCAGACAAACCACAAGGATGGATAGCTGTAACACAGAAGTACAGCGAAAAGTTAATGGATTTGGCTTGCAAATTATTAGAAGTACTATCAGAGGCAATGGGCTTAGAGAAGGAGGCCTTAACAAAAGCATGTGTTGATATGGACCAAAAAGTGGTTGTCAATTTTTACCCAAAGTGTCCACAGCCCGACCTTACACTTGGGCTGAAACGACACACCGATCCAGGAACCATCACCCTCTTGTTACAAGACCAAGTTGGTGGGCTTCAAGCCACTAAAGATAATGGCAAAACTTGGATCACTGTGCAGCCCGTTGAAGGCGCTTTTGTTGTCAACCTCGGTGACCATGGTCACGTAAGTTCTCTACACTTGGTACCACTATATATTCCGGCAAAATTCTTAAATAATTCAATTAGAAATTGTGATGAAATTAAACTTTAGGATAGTGGCTATATTTTTCAAAGGTAGTACTGAAAAATAACCAACAAATACATATTCCATAGCTAAATATGTTTGGCGGATCCTTCAAGAATGTCACCGCCCATTTCAGTTCCTCCAAAAATATACTTTTTTTAGGATTTGAGATGAGTGACGCGACATATTTGGAGGATCCATACGACATATAATTGTTTTGAAATCATACCAATTGGAAGTTTAAATATGGACAGTATTTGAGCAATGGAAGGTTTAAGAACGCTGATCATCAAGCAGTGGTGAACTCGAATAGCAGCAGACTATCGATAGCAACATTCCAGAATCCGGCCCCGGAGGCAATAGTGTATCCATTAAAAATAAGGGAAGGAGAGAAGGCAGTGATGGATGAGCCCATAACATTTGCAGAAATGTACCGGAGGAAAATGAGTAAGGACCTTGAGCTTGCAAGGCTCAAGAAACTGGCCAAGGAACAACAGATTCGAGCTGAAGAGGCTGCTGAAAAGGCCAAGTTGGAATCCAAGCCAATCGAGGAAATTCTTGCTTAAGTCTTACAGTTTTAGCACTTATATATATATTGGTGTAATTTCTTTTATCACTAATGTCTTGAATAACCATAAATCATGCTCTTTAAAATTGGTGATGTATGCTAATGAGAAAGTTCGAACCGTTTGTCGAATAATTTTATTACTCCCGTGTTACTGTCACTTCTACAGCGATTTCATTGGTTTTCAGTCGTTTTCTTTTCTTTAATTGTTTTCTCAATTTTACTTGCTGCAACATGAGGAATGGAAGACACGGATCTAAGATCTGAGAACTCCAAGTATAATGTTCAATGTAAAATTGTTATTTGGCTTAGTTCTCCACCTTGATATAGTCACTATCTTATGCATGTATTTCAGTCGGTACTAATGAACTTTTTACTTTCTCACAATGTGCTTGTACCTGTGTTTGAAGAAACTAATGTGCCGCTTATGGGGAAATCGCCACAAGCAAATCAACATTTTTAACAATACCTTAAATGATACCTTCAACAGGCATATGACAGTACTTTTTGAAGTTAAAACGTTATTTACAATAGAGGAACATAGTTCTATCATGAAATAAGAAGAAAAAATAAACATTTAAATGGGTAATGACACTCTTTTCGAACTAAATAAAATCATTGTTAAAAGATGAAAAAAATTCTTAACTCAATTCAGCAAAATGAATGGAATAGACCTAAAATATGCTTGTGTGCTCCTCGCCTATTCCTTATTTGTTGATGCAAACGATTTTGAGAAAAAAGGAGAATAGAGTTAGCATTTTCCCCATATTTTGCATATTTGGTAGCGGTGAACAGAGATTATTTCATTTCAAATTGACTCTACGTAAGAAAAAGAAGTTGGGTTGTGTTCAATATTCAAGGTGTCCCAGGTCACTATTTTTAGGTCTGAATGGTACTTCAATATAAGACATCCTACTAAAAAAGATGTATAATTGAGCCCAAGTATATACCGGCCCAGTTGCGCAATTACAAAGTTCTTCTAGAACACACCAATTCACAAGGGTTGACACCAATAACAATTCTTCAAAATAATTTTATTACTAACTTCTACAACGATTTCATTGGTTTTCAATCGTTTTCTTTTCTTTATTGTTTTCTAAATTTTGCTTTGCCAATAGGCTAAAAGTTGGCCAATTTATAGTAGTGGTTGTTACTACATGAAAGAAAAAACAGAGGCCTACTAGAGATTTGAAAACCCATGTGCAATGTAAAATTGTGGCTTGTATGAACAAGTACAATGTTGGGGGCTAAGTCTTTATCTTACAAATCCAAATGAGGTTATGAACCTCAACTTAATTAACAATCATGAAGAAAATAAGAGCCAGAGAGAATTAGGTATTTATTCGCTCTCTAATTTTATTTGTATTCATTAACTTTATTTTATCAATTGTTACCAATTTATATCACTTGTATTTATACGATCTAATGATTGTATCGACACATACAATCTTGATGTATACGATCACGATAGGTTGTATGCGTTTACTTAATCCATCAATACAGTTCAGAGGTATATAAGGATACAAAAACTATATTCATGAATGAATACAGTCTGTGTGTATACGAGAATACAAACAACAGAAAATATAGGAGACTATATTCATCGATGAATATAGTCCGTGAGTATATGATGATACAAATAACNATATTAATGAGCACAATCCGAAGCGGAGGAAATTATTAATGCTTGATTGATACGAGAAATAAGAATAAATAATTTTAATATTAATTTTTGGACAAGTATTTTATATTTGATTGAAATTAAATTTCAAAATTAATTATTTTGAGATTATAATATTATTCTACATCAAAAATAAAATAATAATTTCAAATTAATTAATTTTAAAATATAACTTATTTTCCTATCAAACAACCCGTTACCGTACTAAACTGGATATCCATGAATACGTTGTTTCCAGGATGCTTCCTTCTCCCAGCCAAGTGGAATATATAACCAACGGAATATTAATTTGGCGAAAATGACGTCAACTGAATCTTCTTCGATTTTATTTATTTATTTATTTATTTTAATATCAAATGTTTGATATTTGTTCGGAGATTGACTCATTTGGATCTGAAAAATCTTTTGGAAAAAATTGTGTAAATAGCGTCATTAGCATTTACATTTACAAAATATTGTGAGATTTTTCTTTTTTAATTCAAAAGTTAACAACATTTCGACTTCAGAACATAATAGAATACGTATATGTGCGCCCATATAATATCTCATCCTAACTGTTTGACATACCTGTGACANATTAAATATAAAGTGTGACTACAAATACTAATTATTTCAAATATAAGCTACTAATAATAAATAAATAACATAAGTTTGTTATACCATCTAAAATTTCCATTCAGCGCCATCTTTTTTTTTTTTTTTAAGTTACATAACTTAGCAAACATACCTATTATATTTAGAATATATAGCTATAATTTAAAATATTACAGAATATCACTAAAATATTATAAAATATAGCAAATTTCATCTTTCACCTTTTAAGACTTAAAACACTCCTTCTATCTATATTTCTTCTCTATCTCTCGCCAAATCAATTTAAACCGAAATCATAGCCCAGAATATCCGATTTGCTGAACGAAGGGATTTCTTATCTTTTCCTACGTTTGAACTGGCAAAATTCTTCCATGCAAGGCAGGGAATGGGGATTTATGTGTTGTGTGGAGAGAATAATAAATAGACTCCATAGGCCTACATATGACAGCTTGTTTACAACAGAAATCCAGAAATTAATCTCCACAGAGAACATTAATCAAAGTTGTAGCTAATAGATGTAGACGCGTGAACCTTTCTTGTAAGAAACACAATTGGCCTTTAATTTGCTGTCTCGCTTTGGAAACCTAATGGATGTTTCTCATTTATCTTATTTTATTTATTTGTTTATTCATTTTAAATAGTAGTATCCGTCTAGCTTAGCTATATATCTACTATTCCATTGGATATCAATTATATATTCACTGGTATAAAGATATAAGACAAATCTATACACCAGAGCTTACATACATAAAATAAAAATCACTGTACACATTTTTTTCGTTTAATTTATGTCGGAGCTACCTAGGGTTGTTCCCTATGTACTTTTCTTTGTTGGTCGAGACTTTTTAGCTTTTTGTCGGAAGTAGAATTAGAAAATGGATTAAAGTACTTCTAGTTCAAACTACTGTGGTAATTTCAGCTAGATCTCCGTCTTGATGATCTTTTTGTCATCTAGTTTTAGTTTATATACCGGATCAATTAAATTTGTCCCTTTTTAAAATTTATTGGATTAAAAATATTTTTTACCTAATAGAAACAAATTAGACATATCATTTTTTTATTTGTTGAATTAAATTTATCTTTAAATTAGATATTATTTATATAGTACCTAATTATATTATTCATATAATTATATTACTAAAAGCTAGCAGATTTTTTAATATAGTTTAACAGATTATTTGTTTAGTAAAAACATGTTATAAAATTAAATCAAATCATAATTAAGGGATCAATTTGATGAAATAAAATCCGCAAAAGTCTAAAACCCCATAGCTGAGATTAAATTAACAAAAATTCAGATATTCTATGTATATACCAATTAGTAATACAAATAATATATTAGATAATTGAGTATACCACTAAATGATTTATATAATTTTTCTTTTATGCCGATAAAATGAACAATTAATCATGTTTCTTCATTCAAAGCGTTAACTAATAAGGGTTAATCTAAATTTTTTAACATGTTTCCATCAAACAAATAATATGTAAAAATGTATTTTTTCAAAAAAGAAGTTAATTATATGGATAATACTAATAATAGGAATACTATATAAGAAATTTCTAATTTTGAAATAAATTTGATTCAATAAATCATAGATGAAAGGAGGATGTTTTTAATGCATTTTTATTGTATTAAAGATATTTTTATTCCAACAGTGAAGGATAAATTTAAATCAATTGATGCGAAGGAGAAATAAATTTGAGCAAATAACTAAAAGGAGAGATAAATTTAAACTAATAAACAAAAAACTGTTATAAAAATATTTTCTATTTATGGTGAATGTCTATTTCTTAGAAGGAAAGTTAGGATTTGTAACTCTGGGACCAAGTAAGTCTTCCCCTATTAATAAAGGGGTTTTCCATTCATTGTAATGAATCCCTTATGATCCCTTTAACTCCTCAAGAGGATCTCATCAAGAGAAATAAAAACTTCTCTACTTCTCTCTTTCTTGAGCACTCACTTTGAAAGATCTGAGGTAAGATTTTTTGAAAGATGTATTACTTAACCACATAAATGATATTCCTTTGGTGATATTGTTGCTCTACGACTCTACCGTCTCAAAATTTGAAGGCCGAGGTATTTTTTTTTCTTTTAATATGGCTAACCTTACGAAAC
Organism: Datura stramonium; assembly: GCA_018107945.1. NCBI lineage: Eukaryota > Viridiplantae > Streptophyta > Magnoliopsida > Solanales > Solanaceae > Datura > Datura stramonium. The sequence continues at coordinate 28,526 of JACEIK010003117.1, read as the reverse complement.
TTAATTTCGTTGCCCTTCAAAGTTTGGGCAAGAACTACCTTTAATGGGTGTTTGATGCTGAAATCCATATGGATGCAATGGGTCTTGGAGACACCATTAAAAGTGAAAATAAAGCATCAAATCAAGATCGTGCTAAGGTTATGATATTCTTGCGTCATCATATTAACGAAATTTTGAAAATTGAATATCTCACGATTAAGGACCCACTTATTTTGTGGAATAGCCTGAAATAAAGATATGACTACCTGAAGATGGTCATCCATCCAAAGGCACAATATGATTGGATGCATCTGAGGCATCAAACTATAAGTCTGTTCATGAGTATAGCTCATCAACATTCAAAATTATTTCTAAGTTTAAACTATATGGAGAAACTATTAGTGATGTTGATATGATTGAATATGTGGTAGTATACAAAATTAATTGAAAGCTCCGGAAGAGCTAATGTATTACTCTTTGATATAATGTAGCGCTCAATATTATAAATATTGATGAGGATCTTGAATTCAAATGTTTCAAAAAGTATGGACAGATAAATGATTGGCCAATTAAAAATACGCAATTCAAGTATAATGTCAGTAGATATAAATAGATTCTTGTGGCATAAACATTTTTCGTAAATTTTGACATTATTATATGGAGAGGTCCTCTTGTGGTGGATGCAATTATTTGGAGGTTCCTCATAAGTCTGACAATATATGAAAAATTTGATATGCGCATAATAAAATTATTTTCATGTCTAGAGAGACTGAAGGATATATGAAAATCCTTGAAGGATTTAAAAGAACGAGGAAATTCTTGGTTCTGAAGTCCCGATCTTATTGGTTATGCTGATGCTGGGTATTTATCTGACCCACACAAAGCTCGATCTCAAACTGGCTTCGTGTTCATATGTGGAGGTACTGTCATATCTTGGAGATCTACAAAACAATCTCTCGTAGTTACTTCATCAAATCATGCTGAGATAATAGTTATTCATGAAGTAAGCCGAGAATGTGTGTGGTTAAGGTCCATGATATATCTAATTAGAGAAAAATGTGGTTTGAAATATGTTTGTATCAAATAATACAGTATGCATAGCACAACTAAAAGGAGGATTCATAAAAGGAGATAGAACGAAACACATCCCTTTAACTTCTCAAGAGGAACCCATAAAAAAAAATAAAAACTTCTCTCATTCTCTATAATATTCTTGTTCTTTCTTTATTATTTCATAACAAAAACAAATATTTTAAAACTACTCCAGTTTTTTTTTAATTCCTTTTCCAATTTATATACTTGTCATCATCAGATTCTTGGGATACCACAATGCTCTGTCCTTTCAAACACCGACAGCAGCCGAATGTTTGGGCCACGTGCACGTAATGGGGCACGTTTCTTTTCTTTTTTAACCCTCAATTATGTATCTTGCGTTCATATTTAAGTGGGTACATATAGTAACAACCCGGCCCCACCAAGAAAAGAAAAAGGAATAAAAAAAAAAAAAAGGAACTCGAAGCTAAATAATGTAGTCACTGTGTGCGTACTGCGGTAAGGCATGAAAATTTGTCGAACAAACTCGGGCCAAATCCTAAAAAGAAAAAAGAGTTCATAATTCATTAAATTGTACTATTATAAAAAATTTATATTTGTAGGTCACATTTATATGTTATAATAGGTAATATTGGTATTTATGTATTTTTATATTAAAATTATAATATTAATTGGCATATCAAAATTAATGGGCATAATATGGAGAAAATAGATCATTATCTTTCATAATTAATGTAACCACTATAGCATATTTTTCTCATAATCTCCCGCTAATTATCCCACTACACCTCAAATGACCAATCATTTTCTTGACATTTACTTGTGACAAAAATTATATACGTATATAAAAGATGTTTTCTTCCTTATGTTAGGTAGAAGAAAAATAGATGAGAAGTGGATGGAAAGTACTATATTATGTTTATATATTGAGGTTAGTGTAGTGAAAGTGAGAGTTGAGACAAAAAAAAAGTATTCTAAATCTTTAACTAGATCGCTATATAAAAAGAGAGTAATTTTATGTTGAAGAAGGTGTTTTCCTGGTGAAGCTTTGGAACTAATCTGGAGTTGTTTGAGTCATAGTACGTTGTTGGATTGTTGTATCCTGGAGGAGACGAGTCAAGAGTTTTACTGCTGGATCAGTAAAAATTATACCGCAGTAAGTTTGAATCCCCTTAAAGAGAGCGAGATATCCTTGTCTTAATTTACTCATATTTGTTAATTTTTATTTTTAACTGTAACTTATAATATATTCACCAACAAATTAATTTATTTTATTTTTAAAATTATAAATTATACTTTTTAAAAAAATGGAGAAGAAGCAGAAAATGGAGAACTCAACGTACCCAACTCAATAAATGATACACACTCACTCTTTTGCTGTGTGAAATGGAAGTTAAATAAAGGAGTGTGAAAACAGAAGGGAGAGATTTGGTCGTACGTACATTAAACATGTTTAATTAGAGTCAACTTAATCTAATTACAAGTGTATCATGCTCTAAGATGTTCTTTAATCACCGAGCTCTACTGAAAGGCCCCCCAAACCTTTAAAATGATCAAAGCATTACATTTTCGTAACCTATGAAGAATAAACTATTAATTTGTTATTTGTTCCTTCTATAAATTGAAATTACACATAGAAAACTAGATATTTTTATAATGTGTTAACATATACAGGTAACACTACGACTCGAATTCGAAATATTTGTCTTCTCAATATTATATATTAATGAATTCCAATGAAAGGTTTTATTTTTTGAAAAAATGTTTAAAATAGTTTAAATTGGAGAATATAGGTAGGGTACAAATTCTGCCGTTTTTAAGATGGTCAAATTAAGCGCCGTTATTTAAATGGAAGCACAAAAAGACACAAAGATTTGGTCTTCTTCTACGTTTCTAAAGATGACAGTGATGTAAATTTTTATTTCACCGTCATTTATTTTATATTATCATCTAAACGATAAACATGAAAATAAAGGGCAAATGTGTATGCAGTCAAGTCAAGTCTACTATAGTTGTTTTTATCATTCCAGAGGTCTTTTTGGTTAACTTTGAATTTTGAGGAATTAATACAGCCACATAACCAAAAAGGCTTTGGAATATTCCGGCAAAAGTGCTATTTTCTGCAATTTTACATTTTTCTAAATGTGAACACTTCTTCAGTTAAGTAAGATCCCATGGTATGCAGCCTGAGATTAGTGAGAAGATACTCTTAAAAACTCGTTCGATTTGTTTTATTAGTCCATTGTACTAAATTTTTCTAAAATTAATAAAGCATAATTTAACTATCGACTTTCTAAGTTCTGTACAAAGATATTTTTACAAGTGTCTAATATTTAAGTTGGAGTCTTCACTAATTCAGTTTTACATGCTCATAAAAAAAAGCAGCACTTATTATGAATTTTTTCATTTTCAAAACTCAAATCCAAAACTTCTAAGTAAATATGAGAGGTAATTCTAAAATAGTATTGGAGATGTACTTTTGGTAAATAGTTTTTTGAAAAAAAATCTGGGGATAAAAAGAGGGCAACAATGTCATAAATTTAATACGGGTTTGGGTTACTTCTTCTACAAAATATTTCTGGAAACTTTCATATAGAAAATAAATCAAGAGTAGGAAATATAAATTGTTTAGAATTTGATATTTGGTAATTTATTTAATTTATGTCTGGTTAGAATTTATTTGTCAAAGTCATATAGAAATATATTTTCTAGTTCTAGTCTAACTTGGTCTTGTAGTATTATAAATGGTCTTTAGTGTACTAAAATTTAATAGCTTTTGAGTTATTGTATAAAATATCCTACCGCTTCTTTCTAATTTGATAAATTTCTTCTATATAGTCATTATTTGGTCTTGCTTATATTATTCCAAAGTATACTTTTATTTCGTTTCATTCTATAGCCCGTACTAGTTTGGGTTTTGGAATCTATTGTAGAAAAGAGAAATGTACTTGTTGAAATTTATTTGAAAAGCAATCCATATATATGTTGAACAAAGACATCGTCGTGTTTCCAAAACCTAACCATAACCCAATTAATTAGAATAATCTTTCTTTGTGGTAGCTTTTATGACCAGGCTTTTTTCTATCAATTAGATGGCCATCCCATTAAGCAGAATATAGAAGTAAATTAGTCACTCACTTGTATAGTTCAACTTTGAAAGTTTTTAGAGATGACTTGTACCTGCAATAGTTTGTGGAAATTTGAACTTTTCCAAAAGACTAGGTCAATACTTGTGCCAAAGACGAGGACTTTGATTTATGATTCACGCTCAACTTTCATAAGCAAGTGTGAGATTGGTAAATGTGGGCAACTGGGATTGGGCAGATCGGATCGCTCCACTTTTAAGAACATAGGGAATTAGACACATATAAAATTATGTAAATTGTTAAATAACAAAATTCATCTATAATCCAAATTAGTGATAAATTAGCTATGAATTATAAAGAAATTATACAAGCTACCCCAAATAATTTAGTGATGAAATTTGTATCTAATTCTTATTTTTATTTTTTTAATAGTGGTCATGGAATATGATCATTTCAATTCAATTTGATGGTAACTCTTACCCTTTCAATCACTATATATAGTAGAGTTCTGTTCAGTTATCTAATTTCCACTATTCAATATTAGGATATTTGATCTTTAAACTCTAAGAGAGCCTGTCAATACAATCAAACCTGAAACTAGTCGTTAATTATAATAGTATTTATTGTAATGATTTGATTTTTTAAAATTAATTTTATGTAAATTTTCCTTTTCTATTAACATTTAAATCTATGCGCTATTGGCATTTATTATGACGTCTGTTTTTGTAAAAATTATCGCCGATTATGAGAAGTATATTATCGAGTAAAATAAAATATTTATAATAGTCATCATTTATTATTAAATTTTCTTTTTGGCTACTAACGGTTTTTGGATCTTGAAGGAGATTACATCCAATCAATGATATACTTATATGAAGTTTAGCTATTACACAACTTTCATGTGTGTTATAGCTCGGAGAAAGGAGAGGAATTATAGAAGTCTTAGTATATGCTCTTTTAATTTATTGAAAATAGTAGAATCTCTGTATTATAAATTAAATAGTTCGTAATGTCGCGCGCGTAGTGAATTTCAAACGTGATTTTTATCTAAATGATGCTCATTAGCTATGAATGGTATAAGCTACATGAGAAAAGAATGCGATGTTTATTAACTGTTTTATATTTATCTGCTTTACATTCTTTTGGTTAAAATTAGTTAACAAAATACATTTCTTTTTCTTGGTAAACTAGATCATTAAATTATTTTTTTGTATACTTTTCTTTAACGAGTTAAATGAAATATAACGTAAAAAGAATATCTCGATATCGTATAAATAATATACCGTTATAAAGATATGATATTTTTAGACAAATAATATCATTGTATTAAAAATTTAATTGTAGTTCTTTGCGTGTTGAAGGATTAGAGGACAATTCTAAAGTTCGAGGAATTTATCGAATAACTCAAAAAGAAAAAAGAAGATGGTATTTCACTTTCTACTAATTGAAGTAGTTGTTAAACCATTTCAATCACCTTATATTACATTTCTGATCTACCTCTTGTCGATGGACTCCATAATTGAGCAATGAACATTTTTGTTTTGTTTAAAAGATCTTATTAGTTAACTAATTAAGTACTCAACATGCTTAGTTAGCATTAGTTAGGTTAACTTTTATGCACATATCACTGACTCGCTCTTCCTCCTTAAATTTTCAAATAGCAAGTTTTAAGAGGTAAATTAGAAGAATGTTTGTACTGAACTCATTATATATATATATATATATAATTTAATTTCATAATTTTAATTGTTATTTTTGTGGTTTTTCAATTATTGATTATCATTTGTATTTTATAATTTTTGTATACAAAAATACTAGATTCAATTAACGCAAACATTCATCTATAATTAACTAAAACATGTATTGCTGACTGTCAACGTTTATGTTTCTCTTTTTAATTCCTCTGGTGGACCACGAGGCATTTTTCAACTATGTACATGTAAATGCTTTTATATATTATGTACATACACACACTAATCAAACTTTATATTGTTTTATTCACCCATGAGTTTCTTCTCGATTGTGATGCATTAAATGTGGTATACTTTGGTGTCCCTCGAGAAATAAAACTCATCTTAAGTTGGTCAGCTAAAGCTGCACTACTAGTTAATCCTCCGGGTTCAATTTTACAACTGCCTTCGTTCCATTTTAATTACCAAATATATTAAAAATAATTATTTTAAATTTAAAAATACAAAAAAAACCAAAAAAGACAAATTCATATTTTAAAATATTAGCTAATTTATTTTTAAAAAAACAGAAAAACTAAAAAAAATAAAAAAATTAATAGAATTTATATTAGTCAAATTATCATTTCTATTAATTTTTCTTGAACAAGTGTGTAAATTTTATCCTACTAATTAAAATGGAACAAAGAAAAGTACACTCTTTTATTTATTAGATGTATTTTAGAATTTAGCGTAACATTTTTTTATTCCATTTTAATTATAACTTTGGGTTTTTAAGTGTATTTAAAAAAAAATAATAAATATAATATAGTTTACTAAGTTGCTATTATTTATTATATAATTTTTAAAATTGAGTTTTTATTAAAAGAACTCTTTAGTGTAACAGTATAGTTGGAGACTAGTCATTTACATTTTTTAAAATTTGGATTTATAAATATTAGTCATATCATATTATTCTTTAAATTACTTTGTTATTCTTAAATATTGTATTTTATTTTTTAATTTTATTTTAAATTTATAATTGAATTAATTGACTCAAAGCTGAATTTTAACATTTATAAGTAAAGTTGTTTTGTTTTTTTATTTATAAAGAAAGAGACAATTGTATATGTAATTTCATAAAACTAGAAATTTTTTTTTTGTAATTTTAAGGTCTTTATTATAGATAAATTAGTAAAAATATATCTTACTTTTTTTACTTACTTTTTATAGAAATGAATAATTTTCTTAAAGAGAATATCAAAATTAAAAATATCACTTATTTTAAAATGAAAAAAGAGTAAAAACTATACTTACATACTTAGCAGGAGAATAAGTATATCAATGAATCTTTAAACTCTGAGAATGAAATCATCAATCCATCGAACTAGGATCAAATAGTTTGGGATGTATAAAATAAAAAAGAAGAAGAAGAAGAAGAAGAAGAAGAAGAAGAAGAAGAAGAAGGAGGAGGAGGTATCATAGACCTATAAAGTGCTGTAGCACCATTGTGAGTGTGCATGCAAAAAATGCTTTCTAATTTCTATCAAATGGATTAGGCTCAAGTCATTTTACTGGCTGGCAAAATTGTGAATTTGTTATCTGATTTTAAATATTTTGGATGTAAATGTAGAATTATACGTGCTATATTCCCACGTTTTTTTGGTCTCCGCTTGCCTTTTCTAATAGTCCTCGTACCAAATTTCTCCACGTGCGTGTGAAATACGTACCTCATGTATATTTACCTTTTTTCCGGGGGTAGGTTTTTTTTTTGTTTTCCTCTTTTACAATTAAAAAAGAAAAAGAAAAAGAAAAAGAAAAAGAAAAAGAAAAAAGGGAAAGAGAAAAATCTGAGAAAGGCCATTACCAAGAAAATGTTAGATACAGAAAATCAAAAGTGTAAATATTGGGTTTTCTCCCTCCATTCTCCCAAACTGAAAATAAGAAATTAAGAGGGATTATGGTTATTCAAAAAAGTCTCTTTTTGACCATAAATAATCATGGTCCATCACCTCCCCTCTCCTTCTTCCTTTCTTCTTCCTATCTCCTTCAATCTTTCCTCTTATATCTCATTCTCCCCTATTTAGTTTTTCTATTTTCCTCCCTATATTATCCATAATCTTGATTATTTGGGTTTGTTTCCGAACATCTGAAAAACTTTTTAACTTTGACGATTTTTATTCATATGCCAGAATGGGCAATATCTGTTTTTCTAGCTCAAAAGTTAGTGGTTCGAACAGCAACACCACCACCACCACCACCACCACCGTGAATGGAAACCACAACCGGCGGAGCTCAGCCAATCGGCCTTCTACAACCACAGTTGCATTAAGAAAACAAGAGGGGTCTCATCACAATCGACAGAAAGCTAAGGATAACCAGAAAAGCCAGCAACAACCGAGGAATTCTCAGAAAAATGTTAAGCACAATTCCAGGAGGCAAAGTGGGGCTATTCCTTGTGGGAAAAGAACAGATTTTGGGTATGATAAAGATTTTATTAACAAGTTTACGATTGGGAAGTTGTTGGGTCATGGCCAATTTGGATACACATACGTTGCCATAGACAAGTCTAATGGAAATCGCGTGGCTGTCAAGAGAATTGAGAAGAAAAAGGTTCTCTTTTTTCCCTGTCCGCTACTATATCAAATTCTGACTTTCTTTATCTTTTCCTCCCTCAGAATTTTAACTTCTTATGGAGTTATTTATGTAGTGCATCAAATTGGAAATATTGTCTAACATGTATGTCCGGGTTGTGAAACATTTCTGTTCAATCCTAGTTATAGGTTCTTTTGAATCATTTTTAAATGTCTTAATTGACTTTGGTTGACTGATGCTTTGGAGTTATTTTGTAGATTCTAATCCTAGAGCAGAATATACACAAACCACTAAAGTGCTTCGCATGCTTTTTCCCTTTCTCTTTTAAGTTCATGTCTCTGTTTATTTGGTTCAATCCGTGTTTTTATAGCTTTAGTGGTTTACAAAGGACTATCTTCTGCTAAATTTAGATATACCAACTTAAGCTGTAGTTAATTTTTATAGGATTGCTAATGGGTGAAGCTACGCTTTTAAAGAGATGTAAAATAATCTTATAGGTTTATGGAAGCTGTTTGATTAATAATAGTGGTTGTGGTTCTGAACATGACATATATTGGGAAACACCTATGGCGCTGGACCTTAGCATTCCATGATTAGTGCTGCTGTTGTTATTATGTACAGTTCAATGGAAAATGACTTCCCTGACCTGGTTTAGAGAGAGCTGGTTTTTTAGTCAACAGGCACTGGTAGATTCTTTGGTTTCTGATGAATGGACTTATCTTTGACTGACTGCACAAGTCTTGGTTGTTGATGCATGATGCAACTATTTTTTTCACCATGGGCTTTCATGCAGAAAAACTTTTCTTTTGGTGAAAGGTTCCTCCAGCTTTGTCTCCTGTAATCTCTTCACACCAGTTAAAATGTGATCACCCTTCTGGAATAATGGGCCTATTCATGCAAATATGAATACTTGCAGATGTTTCTCTTTTAGAAGCTTGTCAAGTTTTAGTACAATTGCACGATCAATTACCTTGTCTTGAACTTCTTGTTGTTTCAATTTATTACAGTACAACTATACCATAACTCTAATGAATTGTTGCAGATGGTTCTTCCAATTGCAGTTGAGGATGTAAAACGAGAAGTCAAGATATTGAAGGCCTTGGCCGGTCATGAGAATGTGGTTGAATTCTATAATGCATTTGAGGATGATAACTATGTTTACATAGTAATGGAGTAAGTTTTGTTATTAAGAACTCTATTTGGGTTCATCAGGTCCTAGTTCTTACATTACAATTGATTATGCTATCTGATGGTAAGTTAATAGATTACAAATATGTTTTCCTGTAGGTTATGTGAGGGTGGAGAACTCTTGGACCGCATTTTGGCCAAGTAAGTAGTATGAACCAGGTGTAGTTAATAAGTCATGGGCTGAAGTGCCTGCTCTATAATTTATTTCTTGTTAAGAAAAATACTTATATTTGTTACGATAATTTCCTTTGACAGAAAGGAAAGCCGTTATACCGAGAAAGATGCAGCAATAGTTGTACGTCAGATGCTAAAAGTTGCCGCTCAATGTCATTTACATGGTTTGGTGCATCGTGATATGAAACCTGAGGTCTGCAAGAAGTTATGTACTTCCTTTGGCTTATTCATGCCGTCTTATGTTGCTTTTCTTACACATATTTCTTTCTTGTAGAATTTTCTCTTTAAATCTCCGAAGGAGGATTCACCATTAAAGGCCACAGATTTTGGTCTTTCAGACTTCATAAGACCAGGTGATTGGATGTCAACAGATCTACTCAATGACATATTTTAATTTAAACTCATTTTTGCTTATTAAAGAAAAACTCTTTTTGCTCTGGTGTATGAACTTCAATTCTTCATAAATCTGTTAAATTCATCAATGATGTAGCGTATTTGTGATTCTTCCTCAGATTGTAAAAACTCGTAACTGAAAATTAATAAATGCAGGGAAGAAATTCCAAGATATAGTTGGAAGTGCATATTATGTAGCCCCGGAGGTATTAAAGCGCAAATCAGGACCTGAATCAGATGTGTGGAGCATTGGTGTAATTACATTCATTTTGCTTTGTGGTCGTCGGCCCTTCTGGGATAAAACAGAGGATGGCATATTCAAGGAGGTGAACTGCTAACATTTTATTCTTATAGCTCTGCACCTGAGTAACATTTTAAATTGTGTTACCCTTGGAAAATTATGCAAAGGCATTATGATCTATAAGCTCTGCTAGGAAATAAACTTTATATTCTGTTGAAGTGGCATGTTTACCATTGTGGACTTTGCATAATATGTTTCATTTTTACTTGCCTTTCTTTGGAATATTGGAAGTTCTCTTTCTGATTACCCATATTTATGTTTGAAATCTCAGAATTCCATTCGCAATAGGGTCCTGGTGATGAATCTCCTGTATAATTTTGCTTTATTTATTTTAGTTCTTGAGTAACTTGCTTTGCAGTCTACAGTCAATATCAAATTTTCAAGAATCTAAAATTTTCCTGTTCTCTTTTGAGTCCATTAAAGATATTGCTATATCTTTGAATAAGTTGTCTTGGTTGATATTTCTTAGAGAAAGTCTTATTAAAAACTGTTATTTTATTCCTTTGATAGGTTTAACTTGGTTCTTTTTCATGTTTTTGTAAATTCGTTGTGCTTTAGCTGATTTACTATTGTTTCTAACTCGGGTTCTGCTATGCGTAGGTCCTAAGAAACAAGCCTGATTTTCATCGCAAGCCATGGCCAACTATAAGCAACAGCGCTAAAGATTTTGTTAAGAAATTATTGGTGAAAGATCCTCGTGCTAGACTTACTGCTGCCCAGGCCTTATGTAAGTGATAGTATTCTGATTTAGTACAACTTTTTAAAATGATGTTTGTTTTACATCAACCAAGCGTGATTCATCGGAGAAATAGCTCAAAGACCAAAAGATTCATACACTTAATTTTGTGAATTTTGAGTTACCTATTTCATTAGCAACGTTTGGCATTGAATATCCATTATAGCTATCAGTTTCGGCTAAATAGCTTCCATGTTTTTGATAACTTATAAACAACTTTCAGATGCTACTGATGTTCTCAATAGAATGAATCATGTTTTTCAAACTGATATTCGAACATTTCAGCGCACCCATGGGTCCATGAAGGAGGTGATGCATCTGAGATTCCACTGGACATTTCTGTCTTATCCAACATGCGACAGTTTGTAAAGTACAGTAGATTAAAACAATTTGCTTTACGGGTAACTTCATAGCTTTCTTATTTTCTTAGACTTCTATGAGGCTATGTCAAAATAAAATCTACAAAACATTAACTTCTTGCAATTTTACTCTCCGGCAGGCATTGGCTAGCACACTTGATGAGGAGGAGCTATCCGATGTCCGGGATCAGTTTTCAGCAATTGATGTGGATAAAAATGGTGTCATTAGCCTTGAAGAAATGAGACAGGTATTTCCCATCTTTCACGTTCTAGTTAGTTTCTTCCTGTACAGTTCTCCAAGTTTCTGGCTAACATCACGAGCACTTATAGTCCTGTCTTGCAACAAAACATTATGTAATATGTTATGGCTTATGACATCCAATTTTAATGCAGGCGCTTGCCAAGGATCTCCCCTGGAAGATGAAAGAATCACGGGTTCTTGAGATTCTTCAAGCGGTAAGCTCACTTATCTTGGAATGAAGCATAGCACTGTAATATGACATGTGATAAATGATTAAGTTATTGCTATTGAATACATGCTATGGCTTGACGCTGGAACTTCATTGCAACCAATTTAGTCCCTACTACTCTGAAAGGGAATAGAGAAAGAAAAGGACAAACATACCAAACAGCCATCCGGAAAAAGGCAAACCAAAAAAATTGGACGTAAAGAAAAAAAAAAGGATGAGGAATGTGATGTGACATAATAGTCCTGTAAATCCGGCTCATAAATCCATGTGATGGACTGAGGGGTTACTCAACAATTGTCAATGCTCTTTTTCTGCATATGCTTCATTGCTTACTATATGGATTCTTCCGCAGCTCAGAATCCTGATGCATTTTGTTCATTGATTTGCAGATTGATAGTAACACAGATGGGCTTGTTGATTTCCCAGAGTTTGTTGCAGCGACTCTACATGTCCATCAGTTGGAAGAGCATAATTCTATAAAATGGCAGCAAAGATCTCAAGCTGCTTTTGAGAAATTTGATGTTGATAGAGATGGATTCATAACGCCAGAAGAACTTAGAGCGGTTAGTATGTTATATTTTCTGCTCCAAGTGACCTACACTTTTATATATATATGCTTCTTCCAAAAGCTACGTTTTTTAGCAATTCTAACCCTGTCCTGTTCCCAACCCTGCAAGATAAAACAAAAAGGCTTACTAAGAGTTGCTAAGCTGATTAAGAAGATAAATGTTTCATTAATCTTTGGAAGTTTGGATCCTCCTCCATATACTGCTAGACCCAAAATTCTAACAATTCTCATATCTGGTTGCAGCATACCGGCTTAAAAGGCTCCATAGAACCACTGCTAGAAGAAGCAGATATCGACAAAGATGGAAAGATAAGCTTGTCAGAATTTCGTAGGCTTCTAAGAACTGCAAGTAGAAGTTCTCGTATGGTGAATAGTCCAACTGTCAGAGGCTGTCGGAGAAGCTAGATATATGCATAGAAGTGAGTGTTTAGAGATGTGAAAGATTTCCATGAGAACATTTTGTTGGAAAATCATGCTCGTTTATGTGTTCTCATGTGCTGTCATTCTCTAAGATGAATGGTATTTTAGAGACCTTTGGCCCTATGGCCTTGGGCAGCCAGCGGCCGCCATGCCAACAACAATCGGCAATTGTATGTAATTTGGTCGTTTTGGTGTATACATTCTTTGTGAGCTTCCATTTGATAATGTAAAACTGTCATTATAGATCCATATCATCAATGATAAAATATGTATCATTAGGACTAAAGGAGGTTTATAGGTTACTTGTTAGCACCTTTTTGCAAGCGTTTCAATGTTTTTCAATCAGCTCATCGTACAATTAGGGGTCGTTTGGTTATGGGTTAGAATTATGCACGTATTAGTAATACATGAATTAGTTATGAGGGAATCTATGTATTATTTTATGCAGGATTAGTTATGCAGGGATAGTTATTCATGTATTAGTTATGTAGGTATTAGTTATGCAAGTATTAGTTATGTAGGTATTATTTAAGTAG
>JACEIK010003116.1:152217-164144 GCA_018107945.1 Datura stramonium | reverse complement strand
GTCGAGATGTAATTTGAATCTTAACCTTATTTCTAAAAGAAAATTTAACAAATTTTTTTTTATGACAAATACTCTTCCAGCTCTCTCCCATCTTGCCTTGGGGCATCGCATTCTGGATAACATAATAAAAAGATTTTCTCTACTGTCTTCAGTCTTGTTTGCTTTAGAAATAAGCAAGAAAAGACAAGTGGTTACTAAAATAGAGTGTTTGCGGTGATGAGTAATCTTTTTATCAGACCAAACGAAGAGAGAAATTGTTATTTCTCACTGCGGTGTTTACTCTTGAAATACAGGGTAAGCCAACTAGTAGAAAGAAAGTGTAAGTAAGGAATTCTATTCTTGTACCAGTCAACAAATATTCCATATTTTGAAAGTTTGAATAATACTTGATCTCCTGCCTTTTTTCTCATAAGTAATCTCTTCCCAATCAATTGTTTGAGATGACCTGAATCATCAAAAGCATCCCTATATTTATATGTATGTCAATAGGAACTTCGATAGATTGATTTGTTGGTGCTGCTTCAGCATAGGAAAAAGAAAAAGTATAGGTTGTTCAAGCTAAGAAGTCCGGTGAATCCTGAGAGAAGATGTTTTATACAGGTGTGGAAGGGCTTCACATTGAAAGAGTTAAATAAATGCAAAATAAACGTTACTAATGTAATAAGTAGACAAATGGTTCCCCATGTAGATGGTTGGTTTCTTTTCAAAAGCATGAACAGATAGTCACGATTTTAGTCCCTACTAAACCAATTGTGTCTGATCTCCATTCATAAAAAATTGCATATTTGCAAGAGTAGTTGGACTGACTCCACACCTGTTGCACGCACGGGTCTCCACCCACTTCCTTCTTATAGTAAGCATGACTTTCTTTTTTTGGATTCTTTGCTTCCCTCAAATTCATAATTTTCTGGTGAAATGAAGATAGATGACTGAGAGTCACGAGATTTTAAAAGAATTACTTCTATCCTTTTAGATTCTTGAAATAGATAACGAAAATAGAGTGGCTACCACTTGTAGGCTCCTTCGCCAATTAGGCTAGGACATGACTTTAACAAGTGCACGAGTAGAGGCGAAGACAGAGTTGTCCCCTCTTTTGATCATGCCTATCTAGATTCTCTCAATCCGATCGAACTTAAGATGGAGTTGAAGTCTTAGGATCCATACGACATTCAAATATCAACAGTTTTTTGTCCTAAGGCAAGTTCCTGCATCTCTAGGGATAAAGGAATCTTTTTTTCTGCCTTTTCCTTTCTCTCAAGCGCTTTCCTCTTATTGTTGATTAAAGGAAAGGATCAATTTCATCCCTCCGAGCCTCTTGTAGTGACATAGGCAGACCTAAGGCTTGCAAACCCATCCAAATCTATTACACAAAAAGAGAAACCTATGTTGATTAAGAATCGAAAGTCGTCACTCGTTAGACAAGGCCCATGTGTTGTGCATCTTTGGTGTTCTACTCATGGAATAGAAAGATTTTATTGCATCAACAAAGTGTATTAGTCAAAAATACTTACTTAAGCTTATTGATATGTACTCTTAGGTTGTAAAAGAGAGGGAGGAGCAGTAATTGAATCGGATGCATCAAATGCCCTTGCCTTGTTAGCAAGATAAGAAGGAGCTTCTATTGATTGAATCAGGAAGAAGATAACCTCGAGCATACCTTAGTAGGCCTTTCTACAGTCAAATTACTAATTTAAAGAAATTATTGACAACTTTAAAATGATTGCCTGTTCTTTGTTCTTTCCCGAGTGAAGTGACTCACATTAAGCTTCGTCCTTACTTAAGCAGATATATCTCCTTTCTTTTTTTGAGAGAGAATTGTGATAAGGGCTAAAGATCGAGTTCATACCTTTATTTTTGGGCTTTTGTAAGGATTTTCCTATCGGTTAGCTGGAGAATGGGTAATTGACTTCCTCTCTTCATTCTTCTATTCAAGTGGAGGCAAAAGAGTTTTATGCTTCATGGTCTGAATTCAACGAATCTCAAATCATCCATTTCTTAGCTTCAAGCCTTGCAAGCTTTTGAAATCTTACATTCATTTCTGTCTCATTTTCAGGTAGAGTGTACCTGGCCTCTATAGGATCCCCCTCATCTGATGGGGTGAATTTCTATGAAAGAGGCTCACTTGAAAAGAGCAATAGAAGAGATAGCCTCATTCAATAGGAAAGCTTTGTGCTTTTTATAGCTTTGGTAGGGTTTCTTCCTTTATTGAGTTAGCTTGGCTCTTGGCTTTGGTATATAGAGTAGAGTCTTTCCATATAGCTAGTCTTCTGACTTGCTCTAGAATAAGTATTTTGCATGCCTATCTTTATGGGAAAGATCATATCTAGAGTAGATAAAAAATCTCAGTCCTTATCAATTTCATGGTTCATTCCAGTCTTTAGTAAGCCAAGGCACTCGGAAAGTAAGAGTTTGATCCGCTCTTTCCATCTCTCTTGCCAGCTTAGCCAAACTACTTGAACTCGAGTCATTCGCTTCCTTAAGCCATGTCCTTACTAAAAGGGCTAAATGAGATGGTGACTAGATTCATTCCGCAACACCGGATTCTGTTAATAGAAAAAATCTTGACCCCTAATATCAGTCCCGTATTTTAATCTGAGAAAGAAAGAGAGACTGTCCCGAAAGCCCTAAAGTTTCATCCCACGAGCACATCTTGACTATAAAAAGTAGATATAAATCATGCCTAAAAGTTGTCATTTATATTAAATACTATACCACTTCTTATTTGATTAAACTCATGGATCCAATCGCCAAGGAAAGGCCAGTCTACTGACTAGGGATAAAAGAATTTACCCAGGCATAGGATAGAGGGAAAGAGGAGTCGAGCTGGCAAATCGAGCATCCTATTGAGCTAATAGGTAATGGATGAAAGGGAAGAGGGAAGAAGTGAAGACTGAGTTTACTAAAACAAGTTGAATAAACAAGCCAACAAGATCAAATTGCTCTTGTTGAATCAACAACTAATCACCAAGTCCTTTGTTTAGCAAAATTAACTTGGGATAACTTGGTTGGTGAGAGAATTTTAGCATTCATTTGATTGATAAATGCAAAGAATTCACCTAATTAGAACTTTACAAATGAACGCAAAAAAAAACCAGATAAATGGAAAGAACTCCAAGTAAACAAAGAAAAAGCCTATCTGGCCGATCTCAAGCTAGATGAGAAGGCAAACCAACCCTTAGAAGAATGTAACTATGGATAATTAGACCTTTAGTGACCAAGTTACAATGTCGACATAGGAAAACAAGTGAGATAGGGGATTGTGGCATGGTAATGCTAAATCTGCATTCACGGCTATTTTGGCTCTTTTTGACGAGCATCAAATCAACTGTTTTCATTTGATTTGAGACTGAACCTCTTCCAAACGAAAAGAGGACGGAGCTTTTCCGATTGATCACATTCCCGACACAAGAGAAGGAAGGCAAGAGAATAAATAGGAACTGACATATTGACTACTTAAAATACAGATTATATAAGGAAAATGGGGAGGGAATAAGAAGAAACCTTTTTTGCGGGAAACAAGGATTTGTTGCTTTCTTAGATAGAAAAAGGAGTTACCTTTTAGTAGAGCGAGGTAATTTACTTGCCTTTCTAGGATTCCTACATTGATATCTCTATGCTTTACTTATTATGAGTTGAGAAATTGATATAAGAGAGAATCCGCCTGCTAGAATAGTGGTAAAAAGCTCTTGGCCTACTCTTCACTCTGTTCAAGGTTATCTGGGAATAAGATAGGGAGTTCTATATCATTTATGACTTTCACCTTGCACCTTACACTAAACAGAATCTCTTGCACACGCGTATAATAAGGACGAATACCTTGCTGGCTATTTCTTATTCTTGATATCACAGGAAAGAGAGATTCTGCAATCTCTTGACTTCATTCGAACATATTTTTCTTACTCCAAGAGCGACAAGAACACCATATAATCGATTATACTATCCGAAAATAGAGGAGTAGTAATACTTATTAAAGCTAAAGGTTTATCTCTCTCGGAATGTGAAAGCTAAAAATAGTATACTAGATAAATCAAGTAAAGCAGTGCCAAATATAGATGAAATTGTTTTTTCTCCTTTTATATTTAGAGAAGTCAATTACTTATTCAATCCTATCCCGACGGGTGCTTCTATTTAAATTTTAGAGAATCTAGTTCCAACAGAAGACTAAGTAAGGTACAATATAAAGTGTAATCAATCTCCTCCAACAGACAATAGAGCACTCTGACTTGACCACAGTCAATCAGTCTATTGTTCTTGTTCTATATAGTCTACCCTGAAAAGAGAATACTCATCATTTTTATCTTGGTCCAGGTTTAGGAGATCTTTACCATAGAGTATAGTAGCCCTTCCCTTCTGACAAGAACAGTTACGCTTTTTCCTAAAGCCCTTAATAAACCACCTAGAAGTAGTCTTCTTTCATATAATAGTCAAAAGAGTTGACAAAGAAAGTCATCTTACTCTCGGACCTTACCTTAATAAAGGTAGGACTTAAGCCTTTCTTAAAAATAAAAAGCCCTACGATGAGCTAACTTGGCTTGGTGCAGGAAATGGAATCACAGTAAGAAAGAAGGCTAGGAGAGATATCATATATTCCTTTTTTAGGATTTCTAGTCGCGGATAAATGAACTACCACCACTCCTGCTAACTGTATCGGATTCTTTGGATAAAAGAAGACTAGCTTTTAGAGTTGATTCCTTCCCTAAACTAAAGAATTTGCTTACCTTCAGCCGGTATCATTTCGCTTGAGATAGGAACTCCTGTTTACCTTATGATAGGTATTCCTTCTTATAGATATCATAAAAAAGTAGAACACTAAGAAGACTTTTATTTGTCTCGTCCACTCCCAGGAAATAAAAAGACCAGATCAATAACAACAAACTTCTAGTTCCTTGTTTACAGTCAATTATTGTTGAGAGGATCTGAAAGAGTCAAGTCTGTAAAAGGCTTATCGGATGGATAAGAAAGACTTCATTCTATCCAATTCAATTTCAACACGAGTCAAGAGTGCTACATCCAACAGTGTTGGGCTCATCAGCTCAAATCGAAAATGAAAGGAATTGATAGTGAAAGACCAAATCTTTTTTTCATTAATTGTAGTAACTATGCGTCAATCCTTTTAGATATACAATCCTATTTATATTATAAGAAATGAGGTTTTAATACACTTTAAAAGAGTTATTAAGGCCATAAAGAGAGCTTTAAAATGAGTTTTTCAGAGGTCAATTCTTTTTTCTGGTTATAGTATACGGCATTACCGGTCTTAGTTTTAGGAATCCCATCCCTAACGAGCTAGAAGTTAAATAAATGCTCTTAGCCTTTTTATTGACAGTAGGATTTGGAAAGCTCTTATCTTCTGCTCGACTTTTTTATTGAATCAGCTCTTTTCCAGGAGTAGATAAAAAGAAAAGCTCATGTTAAGCATATTGATTTTTTAGAATGATTTGATCCATCAATGACAGCTATATAAGATAACCTCGGCTCATACTCTTGGAACAACCAGAAAGGAACAGTGGGCCTAAGCAAAGGAAAAGATCGATCATAAAGAAGAAGAGGATTACCAAAGGAAATTTCCAAATAAAATAGAATTACTTCTAGCGGGACTGAACTCAACAGAATTTATGGATGAACTTTCCTTCCCAAAGGAAACAAAGAAAAAGAAAGAGATATGTGGCAAAGAACAAATTGAGAGAGTTGTGGAGTTTAACTGAGATAAAACAAAATCAAAAGCGCTAGGAGCTCTGGCCGGTAATGAAACTAAAGCTTCACAAGGGTCTTACTTTTTTTTCCAACTTGAAAAGGGAATAAAGCATGATTTCAAATTACAGATAAACACGTTTGGAGGGGGGGAGGGTAAAAATGACTAGCAGTATGATGAAATTTGACAAAATGGCAGAGTAGGTAGTCTTTAAAAACTAGGATTGCTTTCTCTGTGGGTTTAATTCACCATTAGGTGGAATTAGACCGGTGGCTCTCGATTGCTGCTTGATTACCTATGTCGGTTGCATTAAGCTTTCAGTTTTGCACAAAGCGCAGGTAGGCGCCGCCCTTTTGAAAGCTTAGTAACTGCGAGACCTGTCAAGTTCCCACTTGATCCTACAAGTCTATAGTCTATACTTCTTACTTTGATGAAAATTTTTGGTCACTTGCTTAATTGGAAGGATTCATGCAATTATACCTTTCCTATTCTCGCTAACTACTTACTATTACTATGAAATAGTTTCTTTTAGCATTTGTCCTTCAAAGAGATTTTTTTCTCTCCTCACTTAGCTTAGGAGTGGGGGAAACTAAACATCAATCAAATAAGTAGGTTTATTTCAAAGGAAGCTCTGTCTTATTAAATTTATCGTTGAATTCCATCTGAAGCCTGAACTAACAAACTTTTCTTCTTTGAGAAAAGTATAAAACCTATCTAATTCATTTTAGGTCCATATTAATACAAATTAGTGAAATGAAGGATGATTAAGAAGTGGAATAAGCAACAAAGGAACCCAACCAAGAAAATCGAATCTCCTTGACCCAAGCACAACAAGAAATTTTCATGACAAAAAAGTAGCATCATTGACTCCATAAAAGTAAGTTATGGTTCGTCGGCAAGCAGTACCTGCATCAACATCAGTAGTATGATTATATCTGTTCAAGTCTTATTCTATCGATGGATTGTCCTATGAGTAACTCTCATAAATAAAGAAGAAAAGAGATGGAATTCAATCCCAAAAAGAAATGAGTTAGGGCACAGGAAAGGTAAAGAGAAGGGGTTGTTGTTGGTGCATAACAAAGCTTTCGTACTGGCGATCTTTCTCTATGCATAAACGAGGCTTAGCCTTTGAAGTACCACATAAGTAAGAAAGCCGATAGACCTTAAATAGCATGTAACAAAGGACTTATGAAGAGTATTTTACTATAGTATAAACTTCACATATAAATCTTCTATGCAAGTTGGTATAGCGCTTTTGCTTTAAAACATTTCACTCATTTGGACTACACGATAAAGTTGGCTCTCCTGCTTATGTATTCCATAACCGGTGCCATTGATCTATCTTATGGAAGAGATCTATCAATTCCTTTATTTCAATATGTTGTATCCTCTACAGAGATGGATTACCCTCCATTTAATATATGGTTTCCTGCTTGGAGGGATATGGAAACATTAAATTTGCCAATTTTCAAACTTTTCCTTAATTCTTGACACATGTTATGCTGGATTTGAAGAAATCAAAAGGAAAATATAATTTCACTAGAGAAAGTTGAATACGAATTAAACCAAAGAGGAGTTTTTGACTCAAAAAATAGTGGCAGGAAAGAAAGCAGCACACCAGGATAAAATCCTTCTTTTAGATATCAACTCAAGGCCTCCTTTCCATACTCGTTGGTTTGAGTGCTTTATAGAAGGATTGATATAGAGAAAAAATATGTAATTTATTATCTAAGCCCACCTACCTCGGGATAAGTAGTTATCAAAAGTTTGAAGCTGACTTTAATGAGAAGCACTTCATTGTAAGGTCGTCAAAGCAGGCTCCTTCAATTGCTTTGATTGATAGAGCTCACTTCACACCAACAAAATCGTAAGCTTTTGTCTCTGCCTCAACTTGAGAGCTCCTTCCTACATCAAGTTCGTCCCTCAGTCAACTTCAGATATGGTGCAATTCCTGACATATGTACCACAGTAGCTAAGGCAATCCTATTCCAGCTCGCATTGTATTTATTTTGATGTGGTTAGTGAGAAGCTAAGTTTTATTTTTAGCTTTAGCAAGCCTGTGACTGCCTGAACAGAATATTCTACAGTCACCTAACATTCTACACTTGTCTCGATACTGGCAGTTCAGTGGATGGGATAACATAGAGCGAAAGGAAAAGAAGTAGTTCTGAAAGGAGACTCCATCTAGCTAATGAACTCCTCACCTCAATGCTACACTTCGGCAGCTACGAACTAAGACGCTTCAGAAGAAAAGCTAATCCACTACCTGTATTCACTTGATAGGCTAACCCGAGCTTACACAGAGCCTTACTTCCCAAACCAGCAAGACTAATGTCTACTCATGCCTTTGAGAGGTCCACTTATATTGATGATAAATTCTTTAAATTAATAAGGCCCTCATTGTATTGTTATAAAATATTCAATTCAATCTAACAAGTGGAATACCTTCATCTACTACAAGATCTTTATAAATCAAATAATGGGCCTACTTTATACACTTCCGCACTAAGCAGGCAAGGCTAACTACACAAGAAAAAAGACACTACCTGCGGCTTCCAATCCAATGACAAGAAAATTACGAAGAAGTGACTTACTATACCTTACATCCTTCTGCCCATAGCTTGACATCAACCTTTTTCTACCTACATGGATGCCTTCCCTTCCTTGCAAAGTGAATCTAGTCAAGCAATGGAAGGAGAAAGGAAAAACACCTTTCTCGCGCACAAATAGGTCATCTTTAGCAAAGTACCTCCTTCCTAACCTCTCCTATAGCATTCATTTTGTCAAAGAAGGATGGAGAAAGAAAAATGACTACTCTGATTGGGTGTTTCACGCCCCAAGTTCATACCCTGAACGCGACATGATACTTAGGATCACAAGTGACCCCAATCAAACACATAGTAAAGCATACTTCTACTAAGACTTATCTGCTGAAAAAAATAATATAAAAATAAAAAATAAAAAAATTTAGTAGTTATAGGTGGTGTTAGTCCGACACTTTTTCTATGATGAAAATTATTAGAAAACACTCTACTGTTAAAAACAGTAGAAAAGATGAGTATGATATGCCTCAAAATTTAGATCTTCTTAATAAATGGACTATTCCAAAGATTCAGCCCAAATTAATATATCAGATGGGTACCTTTGAAAAACTTGGTTTTAAACAAATTGTTAAAACAACAGAAGAAACTATTACTGTTGATTCTGACCATGGAACCTTTCGTTTATTAAATGAAAGTGATTTGGCCCCTTATAGGGAAAACTATAGATTTATGCATATTGGTTTGGTACAAGTTGCATTCAAGCCACTTACTTTGAGAGGCTTACCAGAGAGTTTCATAGCAGCTCTATGAGATGGTAGAAACCAAAACTGGAAGAAGTCCCTTATAGGGATAGTTCAAACCAGTATGGCCTATGACCATGTTTATTTTAATGCTTATCCTAATTTTCAAGTTTCTTTAAATGATGAAAATCATAATTGGTCAATTGCTTCGATGAAACTGTCGGAACTTTTACAGTCTTAGAGGTTAATTACAAATTACGTAGCTTAGGCCATGACAAAGCCTAACTCATCCCACAATGCCCTAACAACGCCTTCCACATGGCTAACACGGGCTTACAGGGACTACCGTCCAAAGGACAGGCTTTGTTATAGTCGGAGCTATAGTAACTCTACCTCAAACTCGACCTCGGAATCATCAGAACAAAACTTTCTCAATTAAGAAATCATCTCCATGTTACAGAAGTCTAGTGTGTTATTAGTCCAACACGGAAGTTTAGCCTTTCATTTAGGCTAATAGAATCTTAAAAAGTTTAAAATATTATTTAGAGAAAGTAAAGGAGAATACCTTGATTCGGAGTCTTCCAATAATAAGTTCAAAGGTAGAAAGAAACCAACAATCTTTATTTCAGTAGGTGGAGATTGCTCCCTTCTTCATCTGTAATTTCCTGGATATTTGTTTGAAAGGACCAATCTTTTCTTTTTCGGTATAACCTCTGCTTGTCTTTTACTGGCTTCAATGGACACATTATTGAGTCTATAATCTCTCTTCCATGAAGTTTCCCTTCGGCATCCTTGTGGAGTAATTTACTCCAAAATTTTGTATAAAATTTTCTCTTTAGGCAAGGGAATCCTTCCTCACTATTTTAAACTTCTATCGTCCATTTCATTATCTATGGGATAGAGAATTCTATAAAGAAGTACATCAAAGATATTCCCTTGAAATATATATCTTCCTTTTGCAATTGAGCTATTTTGGGTGAAACATCTACCCACTCAGAATATAATTTTTTATAGTCTTCAGGAAGAATATTCAAAGTTGGACCATACAAAGTCCATGATTTACAAAATCAATTTGGTATATGTTTTTTAAAATTATTAGAACATATCTTAATTAACCATGAAAGTTTCCTATTAGCGTTTTCATATAATAGGGCTTTATTAAATCTTTCGATATAATCCCAGTAATTGAATTTGACTGTAACCTTTTGTTCAGAGTGGGTGTATTCCCTCTCTCACATAGTGCTAATTCCCCATTCTTCTGGGGTGAATATTTTTTTTTTATTATAATCTTTGAAAAGTTATAAAGGTTTTTGGTATTCGCAGGGTAAAAGTGTTGGAATTCAGCAGACCCCATTGATGAGAATATAATCTCATAATACATTCTTTATTTGTAAGTGGGAACGACATAGGATGCCGTATCAAAATATCTTGTCATTATTTGTCAAGGATCATTCTTCCATTGTAAATCTATTGGCTCCAAAAGAAGTATTAATTCATCTTTCTCATTTTTATCATGTACTTCTATACTTTTATTGGCTTCATCATTGACGATTGCAGAGTATGATGGTGGAGTATCACCTTGTGGTTGTCTGGATTGTATAAAATCCATGAATTCTCTGTACATTGGGTGATCTGTATTGATCCCTGATATTCCCGTGGAGGTCCCTGCAATGTTGGAGGCTATTAGCCTCTGATTTCCTATTTGGGCCAAAATATTATTTCTGCCAACTGATGCTCTTCCTCTCCCTCTTCCTCTATTAGAGGAAGAACTTGCTGATGGCTGCATTATCTGGATTAAGAAAATAAAGAGTTATTAACTTATATATTCTCTAGTAATAAAATTTGGAAGACTATTATCTGTGTCCTTTTTATAATGTATTTCAAAATCAAATGGCGTTAATAGGGCTTGCCATCTAGCAAACATTTGTTTAGAAACATCATGTTTAACATCTTTATTAAAGATGAATTTTGCGGCCTGAAAATCAGTTCTTATAATAAACTTTTGATTATATAAATCTCCTTGGAATTTTAAAACACTTTTAAACATAGCCAAAATTTCTTTAGCCACCGTAGCATAATTCTTTTGGCTACTATTCCATTTTTCAGAATAAAATTGGATAAGATATTCTTGCTCTTTATTAGGGGAGACTTGTTTTAAAACTCCCCCATAGCCAATATCGGAGGCATCTGTTTCTACTATTTTTTTTTTCAATTTGGATTAGCTAAAGTAAGACAGGGTAGATTATTAACCTTGGATTTAATATGCTTGACTGCCTCTGTATGCTTTTCAGACCAAGCTTTAGGATTTTTCTTAAGACGATCATAAAGGATAGCAGTATCTCTAGCTAAATCTTTTATAAAAGGAGAAATAAAATTTAAGCTCCCTAAAAATCGTTGGAGCTGAGTTTTATCAGTAATTACATAAGGGAATTTAGAAGCAAATTCAATACTTCTTTGAATAGGAATAATCTTCCCTTTTTCAATATTATGACCTAAAAATCTGACAGTTTTTTGAAAAATATGCATTTTTGGTTTAGATATGACCAAACCATTTTGAATAATAATCTTCTTGAATAAGTCAAGATGCTTGAAATGCATTTCTAATGTTTTAGAAAATACTAAAATATCGTCTATATAAACAATGATAAAATTTCTAAAAGGATTAAAAATATCATTCATAATTCTTTGAAATTCTAAAGGGGCATTTTTTAACCCAAAAGGCATGACATTCCATTCATATTGTCCCATTGGAACATTAAAGGCTGTTTTATATTTATCTTGTTCAGAAATTTGAATTTGCCAATATCCTGATTTTAGATCAAATTTTGAGAATTTAATAGCATCATGAAGTCTATCTAATAAATCCTTTTTATTAGGAATAGGATATCTAATCCATTTTAAAACTTTGTTTAGGGGTTTATAATTTATTACCAATCTAGGTACCTCTCTTTC
>JACEIK010003116.1:17938-74469 GCA_018107945.1 Datura stramonium | reverse complement strand
AACAAGGTTCTATTTAATTTTTATATTTCTTAAGTAAAATACAATTAAAAAATAAGAAGAACCTCGTTGGATGTCCAATGAGGTTCTATTTAAAATATTTTTAAATTTTTTTTACATGTTCCTCATTGGCAGCACAAGGAGGATAGATTTAATTTTTTGGGGGTACTTTCATGTAACTGAAATATAATTAAAAAAAAATTAAAGCACCTCATTTTTTTGGTAAATAAATTTTTCATTAATCACCAAGTGAAAAATACAAAACCAAGAAGAAACAAAACTCAATCTGTTATACCTATAAACTTTCTACTCTACCAAACTCAACTCCTAAAGGTTAATATATATACTGATCTAATAAACATTTAACCTTTCTTGTGGCTCTAAGACTGCAAATACTAGCAATATGCCTCGCTATAGTATATATGGATTGTTCTTTCTTGTTAAAAATTCTCGATTCCTTTCTATCCACAGTATATGGAAGAATTCAGCATACACCATTTCGATCAGGTAAGCACCAGCCCTTTTTCCTCTGGACCGTATAATCAACCACTGCAAGAAATCTGGCCATGACAAGCTGCTGAACTGCTGCATAATCAGCCAATTCAACAATCGTGTTACACCCAAAAAAATTTTGGTGATTATTTGATGTTTTTATGCTATGTTAAAGGAAGTACGGGTTGTATATTGATCGTAGATGACAAGGGAAATGTGTACGAATGGAAAAAAAAAGAGTATATGAAGTTTATAAGTTAGGGTCAACTTTAAATGACCATATCTCCTAGTATATAATGAACTAGAAGTCTCACGACCTATCAAGTTAAAGGTCTTTGAGTCTAATTTTCATAACATCAAACCACTTGTCAATAGAAGTTTGGAGTAAAAAGTTATAGACGTTTTACCGTGACACTATTGGTCAGTGAGGTGGCCACCGCCCAACAACCTTTATATTTTAAGTTGTGTGTTATGAAATCATTTTCAACATTTCTAGAATTGAGGTGCTTGCTTATCCTCTGAAATTCTCTCAAATTTCCAGCAAACAACTAATGAGAACACCAAGCTAAACTCCAATAAAAGTAAAGCTAAGTGAAGGGGAGCTATCATACGGTGAAGGTGGTGTGTTGGAGGCTGTTTTGGCTGCACTTGGGCAGTGTTGCTTTGGTGAATTTTCTGCATTTTTGAAGATGTTCTAAGCTACATATATGTTCCCTCTTGGTAGGGATTAAACACAAGTATAAAAGGTAAGAATTCTACTACTAACCTTGCTTGAGTGCTTGATTAAAAGACTAGAAGTTTGAGGTGTGTTTGGTGTGTTGGTGAACTGTTTTTGCTGCGTTTTGGACAGCAGGGTTGCTGCATTTTTGGACAAGAAGTTGAGATCAATTACTCCTAATTTAAACCAAGAACAAACCCCCAGAAAAATTTAAGGATTTCCCTCCTTTTAAACCTCTCAAATTGTAAAGCGAAAATCTGGAAATTGGTAGCTAAGTGAGCTGCCGATGGACTGTTTGTGAGATGAGTTTTGCTCGTTTTCCTTAGGATTTTTGGCTAATTATTTTGCTGGGATTATAATTCATATTGAGGGGAAGAATTATATCAAAACTAAGGTAATATTTTCTCTTTTTCCTCCCTCAAAAGTAAGTGAAAACTAGTTGAGAAAATTGCTAAATGTTGTTGATGTTGCCGTGTGTTGTTGTTGCTATTGTGACTACCTTTTGTTAGTTATTTTGGCTGCATTTTTTGCTATAGATTAAGCTTGTCGTTGGCCTATAAAACCACTGGATTAAGGAGGTTGAAGGTTGATCATTGAAATAGGAAATCGGCTAGAGAAAAGTTCATCGGAGAATGGTATGTAAGGCATTCTTTGTCTCTTGATTTTCAAGCACGAATTCATGCCGAGGATTAATCTGTATTCCCCAGTACTTGAGCTTCTATAGTATCATATTATGGTTCTTCCCAGTTGTTAGAATTACTTGATATTAAGTTGTGTATTTGCTAAAGAGTTGGAACGCATGAATGTGAAGCGGAGAGGGCAATTGTCTTTGATTATGGTCATAGTTGTAAATTGAGTCTGAAGTCCCCTCGGCATGGGCACTGTGAGCTGGTCCTTTACATTATGTTATGTATTTGTGGTTTCAAAGTTATTTAACATTATGGTTGCTAAGAAAATTGGTAAACATAGAAAGATGACGATGCGTGGACAAACCTAATAATTGAAATAGGTTTTAACTCAATAAGGGCTAACGAGGGTAACAAAATGGAATTTCCTTATGAAAGTTACCTACCCTCTTATATTCATATTTTAAGGTACCTAGGGCCATGAGATGGTTCCCCGATCCCTCTCCCTTAAGTTAAGCGACTAATTAATGCGTTTCTTAATTAAACGATACGTTAAACTTGGAAAATAAAACCCGAATGGGTAAACTATTGATATTTCTATGGAACCATATTTATTGGAAGGTTATGCAAAATATCTTAATGTTAACAGGTTATATGAAAATCATAATATATACGTTTATGCTTACGTTCAAATTACGCGCTAAAGCAGCAAGGATTGCCTTTAGAAAGTTGCAATATGTTTATTAGAGCTCTTGAGTTATCTAGACCTCCTGAGAATTGCTTAAGGCTTTAAGTAGACACATTGCATGTTCTTTAAAAGTTGTAGATGTGTAAGGAAATTAACCTAAGAGTAAAAGTTGAGGCTCTAGTAGCAATGGAGAGATAAGAGTACATGTTAGATCTTTTAAGGTAATATGTGAGTTATATGCCCTCTGTCTATAGTTGATTTCAAGTAACTTTGAGCGACGTTAAAATATGAACAAGACGATGTTTAAGAGATAAGGTTGGCAATTAGGTAAAAAGGTAAGTACGTATAAGAATTGCTGGAATAATGAACACGAGTGTAAATAATTAAGCAGGGAATCACGAATCCTGTTTGGAAAAGAATTTATGATGAATAAGAAAAGTAAAGCTAAAGGTTGTTAACTTAGATGATAAGTGTTCCGATTTTTAACGAGTTAGGAAAATGGCCAGCAAGATTTACCCTGTTCTAATGACATTTAGCAAAAAAAGTTATAAATAAAGTTGGTTAAGTTCAGTTGTGTTAAGCTAATGAAAGGACAGTAAAGTGTTAACTTCTTAAGAAATGATTAGAATCGAATATTTTGAGATAGTGAATCAAGTTAAGGAGAAGTTCTTCGTCGTACTTTTTAAACAATTATCTTTGATTATTTGTTCTAAGAGTTGGATTAACTTTTTCAAGTTTTAAAGGATCTTTTTCTTGGAAGTTTCTAAAATATTTATAATGCTGCTAAGCTTTTCTAAGCTCCTCGTATATTGCAAAGTTTCAGACGAGCTTTTTCTACGTTGTCTGAAGCATGACTATAAGTCTTTATTTATCTTAAGGCAGCCCCTATACAGTTGCCTAGCATTTTATGTTAAAAAGCTCCAAGTTTGAGATATGCAAGTTATGTCTTCCTGTTCATAAGTTACCTGGAGATGTGATATGATGTGCAACAAATGAGGTATACTCACAATTCATGATATGAAAGTATGAAAGTCAAAAGAATATAAGCACGAAATAAATGCGAAGATTGTTAATAGAAAATGTTAAGTTAAGCTCTTCCTCTCTGCTCCTCGTGTTAGAATTGCTAGGAGATGTTTAAAATCATGAAGGTGTGTCTACACAGTATTTATGATATTCCAGTTCTAGGAACTTCCCCTAGAATTCATTCACAGCATATGTATGTATTTAAATGCTAAATTAAAGACCTATATGTGTATGGCATAATTGTAGTATTAGGGGTCGTAGTAAGATCCTGCACATGTTATAGTTACTGAGTCGGCATATTTCATGGTATTCAGTATTCAGATAGTCTGTATGAGCCCTATCAGCTCCATTTATGATTGCGATTGAGATTTGTTTTTGTTTTATCCCGGTATGATACACCGGCTGGAGTTATTTTTATTTTACCCCGATGTGGTACACCGACTGGAGATATTTTTATTTTACCCCGATATGATACACCGACTGGAGATATTTTTATTTTAGTACACCGGATGGAGATATTTTTATTTTACCCCGGTGTGGTACACCGGCTAGATGAATTTTATATATGGATTTATGGTTGGCTGGTCGCTGGCATTACAGTTATAGTTACTTTCTTGTGCATTTCTTAATTGCATTTTCATCTCATTATAGAGTTGTTATCAGGTTTCGATTTCCAAGATTCCTGGTTGTTACTATTCCTTATTCATGGTTCAGTTATCTTGAGTTCACTTATGTTATAGTAAGTTTTTATCAATTACAAGTTGCAGAGTTCCAGGTTATATCTATCCTTTATATGTTTATGTGCTGAGTCAGTTATTACAGGATTGTTATATCATGTTTACAATTTCAGGCTAACATACCAATACATTTCATTCGTACTAACGTCCCTTCGCTTTGGGACCTGTGTTCGTGCCGCAGGTGCAGGTAGAGGTCAGGATTGCCATTTGAGTAGCAGTTCGTGAGATCAACAGATGGTTGGTATGCTCCTTTCTTCTTGGAGTTAGGGCTTAGTTATTTATGCTTGAGTTTTGAGATGCAGTTATGGGTAGGTCGGAGCCCTGTTGCGACCATCAGTCAGTTACTCTTTAGAGGCTTTGTGGACTTAGTGTGTACAATGTTGTTCAGTTTGTGGCCTCGTCGGCTTATTGTTGCTTGGTTTAGCACACTCATTTCGTTGGTTGCATTTCGGTTGTTTACCCTGTATTGTTGAGACCTTATGGGTCCAGTTTATACTCCAGTTGATTATGACAGGTAGTCTGGATGGCCTAAGTGTTATAGTTATAGATGTCATAGAGTTGGGTTCTCGATCAATCATGAATCGAGTGCCAGTTGCGCTCTACCCTAGTTTTGGGGCGTGACAGACTTGGTATCAGAGCGAAGTCGTATCCTAGGGAGTCCACAAGTCGTGTCTAGTAGAGTCTTGCTTATGGGTATGTTGTGCACCATACTTATAATCAGGAGGCTACATGGCATTTAGGAGTTGTTTCACTTTGTTCATTAATAGATCGTGCTATAAAGCAAAGATGTAAAGGCTGTTTGAAGTCTAAATCATGCTTATGTGTTAGAATTCACTTGGAATAAGGCAGATGGCTACGGGATATATCGACACTGATGCTTCAAAGGGTCCCACTCGCCCTCCTGTCGATCCGAGAAATAGATTATATGCTCGAAGTGAGTTTTGTTTTACTACCCATGTTACAGTTCCTCTGGTTCCAGTCAGAGCTATGGTGGGAAGGGATTCAGCCCCTCATGTTTTCCCAGTTTCAATAGATCTAGGAGGAGGTAGAGTTTTTATCCTCCAGCACCCTCAGCTATATCAAAGGGACGAGATTTTGAGAAAGCATTTCAGATGTTAACCCAAATAGTGACATTTCAAAAATCAGCTGTTGAAATTAATGCCAGGGTCTAGGAGAATACTTCTTA
This sequence comes from Datura stramonium, assembly GCA_018107945.1. Classification (NCBI taxonomy): domain Eukaryota; kingdom Viridiplantae; phylum Streptophyta; class Magnoliopsida; order Solanales; family Solanaceae; genus Datura; species Datura stramonium. Next base: position 69,002 of record JACEIK010003116.1, on the reverse strand, counting down.
GAACTTTAGTGCCCGTGGGTTTTGAGCCTATATCCCCTAGCCTTTATAGATCAGTACTTACCACGGGAACTTCAACGAGTTCGAGTTAGTATGTTTTTGTACCTAAAGCAAGGCAGCATGAGTATTCGCGAATATAGTCTCAGGTTTAATTCTTTGGTCTGATATGCTTCAGATAGGGCGTGAAATATGAGGGATAGAGTATATCAATTGTATTAGGTTTGGGACCCTATCTAGTTTGAGAGTGTTTGGGAATGTGTACCCAGATAGAAATGACTATTTCTTAGATACAAGCATTTCCTCAGAACATAGAGGAATCTGATTCACTGTTTCCAAGTACCAACAAAGAAGTAGAATAAAGTGGGGAGACCAGGTCAACAGGATTATTTAAGGCCCATATAGTGTTTCAAGGCCCCAGGTTGCCAGACATTCAATTTCTCCTGGAGATTTAGTTCCTTCTTTGTCCCTAGATCAGGCTTTAGTTTCAGTTATCAGGACAGTCAATAACGGGCCATGGTAAAAGCAAAGGTAAATGCACAGCTTCATATTTAACATTGATCTTGTATCTTAAGTAGTGAATGAAAAGTGGCATTGGAGTTAATTATTTGTAGTGGTAGTGTATAAATTTTCTTATGGTTAGAAAAGTTCATCGATTATGTAGTGTTAAGGCACGTCTGCCTTATGTTAGGTAAATAGATTGAGTTAAATAAGTATAGTTTGATATGAAGCAACGACCGGAAAGGATATGTTTATGAATATATGGAATGTATATTTATGACGGAAGACAAGGATGAGTTAAAGGTGTTATAGCATTCGAGGACGAATGTTCCTAAGAGGGGGGAGATGTCCCCGGAAATTCTTTGGTGATCATTTGATGTTTCTATGCTATGTTAAGGGAAGTACGGGCTGTATATTGATCGTAGATGACAAGGAAAATGTGTACAAATGGAAAAACAAAGAGTATGTGAAGTTTATAAGTTAGGGTCAACTTTAAACGACCATATCTCCCAGTAAATAATGAACTAGAAGCTCCACGACCTATCAAATTAAATTTATTTGACTCTAGTTTTCATAACATCAAACTTCTTGTTAATCGAAGTTTGGAGTAAAAAGTTATAGACATTTTACCGTGACACTGTCGGGCAGTGAGGTGGCCACTGCTCTAAAAACGGCCATCACCTAACAACCTTTATATTTTAAGTTGTGTGTTATGAAATCATTTTCAACGTTTCCAGAATTGAGGTGCTTGCATATCCTCTGAAATTCTCTCAAATTTCCAGCAAACAACTAAGGAGAACACCAATCTAAACTCCATTAAAAGTAAAGCTAAGTGAAGGGGAGCTATCATATGGTGAAGGTGGTGTGTTGGTGGCTATTTTGGCTGCACTTGGGCAGTGTTGCTTTGGTGAATTTTTTGCATTTTCGAAGCTGTTCTAAGCTACATATATGTTCCCTCTTGGTAGGGATTAAACACAAGTATAAAAGGTAAGAATTCTACTACTAACCTTGCTTGAATTCTTGATTAAAAGGCTAGAAGTTGGACATGTGTTGGTGAACTGTTTTTGCTGCGTTTTGGACAGCAGGGTTGCTGCATTTTTGGACAAGAAGTTGAGGTCAATTACTACTATTTTTAACAAAGAACAAACTCCCAATAAAAGGTAAGGATTTCCCCCTTTTTAAACCTCTCAAATTGTAAAGCGAAAATCTGGAAATTGGCAGCTAATGTGCTGCCGATGGACTGTTTGTGAGCTGAGTTTTGCTCATTTTCCTTAGGATTTTTGGCTGATTATTTTTCTGGAATTATACTTCATATTGAGGGGAAGAATTAGAGCAAACTAAGGTAAAATTTCCTCTTGTTCCTCCCTCAAAAGTAAGTGAAAACTAGTTGAGAAAATGGCTAAATGTTGTTGATGTTGCCATGTGTTGTTGTTGCTATTGTGACTGCCTTTGATTAGTTATTTTGGATGAATTTTCTGCTATATATTAAGCTTTTCATTGACCTATAAAACCACTGGATTAAGGAGGTTGAATGTTGATCATTGAAATAGAAAATTTGCTAGAGAAAAGTTCATCTGAGAAAGGTATGTAAGGTGTTCTTTTTTTCTTGATTTTAAAGAATGAATTCATGCCGAGGATTAATCCACATTCCCCTGTACTTGAGCTTCTATAGTATCATATTATGGCTCTTCCCAGTTGTTAGAATTACTTGGTATTAAGTTGTGTATTTGCTAAAGAGTTGGAATGCATGAATGTGAATCGGAGAAGGCAATTGCCTTTGATTATGGTCATAGTTGTAAATTGAGTCTGAAGTCCCCTCGGCATGGGCACTGTGAGCTGGTACATTACATTATATTATGTATTTGTGGTTTCAAATTTGTTTCACATTATGGTTGCAAATAAAATTGGTAAATATGGCAAGACGACGATGCGCAGACAAACCTAATAATTGAAATCAGTTTTAACTCAATAAGGGATAAGAAGGGTAACGAAATGGAATTTCCTTATGACAGTTACCTACCCTCTTATATTCATATTTTAAGGTAACTAGGGCCATGAGATGGTTCCCCGATCCCTCTCCCTTAAGCTAAGCGACTAATTAATGCTTTCTTAATTAACCGATATGTTAAACTTGAAAAATAGAACCCGAATGGGTAAACTATTGATATTTCTACGGAATCATCTTTATTGGAAGGTTATGCACAATATCTTGATATTAACAGGTTATACAAAAATCATAATACATACGTTTATGCTTACATTCAAATTATGCGCTAAAGCGGCAAGGATGGCCTTTAGAAAGTTACTATATGTTTATTAGAGCTCTTGAGTTATCTAGACCTCTTGAGAATTGATTAAGGCTTTAAGTAGACACGTTGCATGTTCTTTGAAAGTTGTAGATGTGTAAGGAAATTAACCTAAGAGTAAAATTTGAGGCTCTAGTAGCAATGGAGAGATAAGAGTAAATGTTAGATCTTTTAAGGTAAAATGTGAGTTATATGCCCTCTGTCCGTAGTTGATTTCAAGAACTCTTGAGCGATGTTAAAATATGAACAAGAAGATGTTTAAGAGATAAGGTTGGCAATTAGGTAAAAAGGTAAGTACGTATAAGAATTGCTGGAATAATGAACACGAGAGTAAATAATTTAGTAGGGATCACAAATCCTGTTTGGAAAAGAATTTATGATGAATACGAAAAGTAAAGCTAAAGGTTGTTAACTTAGATGATAAGTGTTTCAATTTTTAACGAGTTAGGAAAATGGCCAGCAAGATTTACCCTGTTCTAATGACATTTAGCAAAAAAAAAGTTATAAATAAAGTTGGTTATGTTCAGTTGTGTTAAGCTAATGAAAGGCCAGTAAAGTGTTAACTTCTTAAGAAATTATTAGAATCGAATATTTTGAGATAGTGACTCAAGTTAAGAAGAAGTTCTTCGTTGTACTTTTTAAACAATTATCTTTGATTATTTGTTCTAAGAGTTGGATTAACTTTTTTAAGTTTTAAAGGATTTTTTTCTTGGAAGTTTCTAGAATGTTTATAATGTTGCTAAGTTTTTCTAAGGTCCTCGTATATTGCAAAGTTTCACACGAGCTTTTCCTACGTTGTCTAAAGCACGACTATAACTCTTTATTTATCTTAAGGCAGCTCCTAGACAGTTTCCTAGCATTTTTTATGTTAAAAGAGCATAAGTTTGAGATGCACAAGATATATCTTCCTGTTCATAAGTTACCTCGAGATGTGATATGAAGTGCAACGAATGAGGTACTCACAATTCTTGGTATGAAAGTATGAAAGTCAAACGAGTGTAAGCACGAAATGAATGCGAAGATTGTTGTAGAAATGTTAGAAGTTAAGCTTTTCCTCTCCGCTCCTCGTGTTAGAATTGCTAGGAGATGTTTAAAATCATGAAGGTGTCTACGGTGTTTATGATATTCCAGTTCTAGGAACTTCCCTAAAATTCATTCATAGCATATGTATGTATTTAAACGTTAAATGAAAGACCTATATGTGTAACATGCATAATTGTAGTATTAGGGTCGCAGTAAGATCCTACACATGTTATAGTACTGGTCGGCATATTTCATGGTATTCGGTATTTAGATAGTCTGTATGACCCCTATGGCTCCATTTAAGATTGCGATTGAGATTTATTTTTATTTCACTCCCGTATGGTACACTGACTGGAGCTATTTTTATTTTACTCTGGTGTGGTATACCGGCTGGGGATATTTTATTTTACCCCGATATGATACACAGTTGGAGATTTTATTTTACCAGCTTTGGTACACTAGCTGGAGATATTTTATTTCACCCGGTGTGGTACACAACCTAGAAGATATTTTTATTTTATCCCGGTGTGGTACACTGGCTGGACGGATTTTATATATGGATTTATGGTTGGCTGGTCGCTGGCATTACAGTTATAGTTACTTTCTTGTGCATTTCTTAATTGCATTTCATCTCATTATAGAGTTATTATCAGTTTCTATTTCCGATTCGGGTTGTTACCATTACTTATTCCTGGTTCAGTTATCTTGAGTTCACTTTGTTATAGTAAGTTATTATCAATTACAAGTTGCAGATTCAGGTTATAACTATCCTTTATATATTTATGTCTTGGAGTCGGTTATTACAGAATTCTATCTCATGTTTACAATTTCAAGCTTACACAACAATACATTTCATTAGTACTGACGTCCCTTCTCTTTGGGACCTGTGTTCGTGCCGCAGGTGCAGATAGAGGTCAGGATTGCAGTTGAGTAGCAGTTAGTGAGATCAACGGATGATTTGGTATGCTCCTTTCTTCCTAGAGCTAGGGCTGATTATTTGTGCTTGAGTTTTGAGATACGATTATGGGTAGGTCAGGCCTATTTGCGACCATCAGTCAGTTTACTCTTTAGAGGCTTTGTGTACTTAGTTTGTATAGTGTTTTTCAGTTTGTGGCCTCGTCGGCTTATTGTTGCCTTGTTTAGCACACTCATTTCCTTGGTTGCATTTGGTTGTTTTACCATGTATTGTTGAGACCTTATAGGTCAGTTTATACTCAGTTGATTGTGACAGGTGGCTTGGATGGCCTAAGTATTCTGATCATAGATGTCATATGATCGACTTCTCGATCAATCATGAATGGTACGATTGCGCTTCACCTAGTTTTGGGAGCGTGACAAGTCAATTCCAAATCTTCCTAGTCTCTATACATTCATATGTCAAATGATGATTAGTTTCCCATTCATGACACAATGCCATTTATCCACTCCTTGTATTCCCCATTTCATTAATATATCCACTATGAGTAACCTTCCTATGAGTGAAGCCACGTAGTAAAGATGGCTTTAGGTCTTGCTTGGTTCTTTGACATCTGTCCTTTCAGTACACATGGAAGATCACTAATAGATTTAGATAAGTTTTGTAATCACCAGACCCATGAAGACAGATGAGATCTCGCATTAAATACCTTCCTCCTTCATCCAACATGCTTGCCGGGAGGGAGTAGTTCTGACTCTCATATCTTGCTCCTTTATATAATAGCTATGAATCCATTTTATCCAAAGATTATCTTTCTTAGCAGCCAATTCCCAACACATCTTCAAGATAGAAGTTTTGTTCCACAACTTGAGCTTCACCAAATTCAGTCCACCTGCAACTTTAGGTGAACAAATTCCTATCCTAGAGCAGGCCTTCTTAGTGTATTCTCCACTCCATACCATATATAACTTTTGTAATGAGCTTCTATATGTTTAAGCACTTTAACTAGTATAACAAACATTTGAGCCTAGTAAGATTGAATTCCAAATATAAGCTGTTTATGTGAATCTGCCGGCATAAGAGATCTTCTTTGTTGTCCATGTTGTTATTATGGCCATTATCTTATCTACTTGAGGCTGCCACTATAATGCACTTAGTTTTTTTGTAGGCAAGGGAATGCCTAGATAAGTAAAAGGCAATGACATGACTATAACCAAGTATCATTTAGATTGCTGCTTATATTAATATCATCCAACCCCTCCATAGTATATAGAACTTTTGGTGATATTAGCTTGTAATGCGAAGTGAGGAGAAAGTATCAAACTTAGACTTCAATTGAGTAGTGGAAGACAATCACCTCTAGTAAAAATAAATGGAAATCGTAATAAACTCAAATGAGTGATATCAAGTTTGGAACATCTAGGATGATATTTGAACATAATGTTCTATTTTAAAGTCAACAAATTCCTACTGAGATACTCCATCCCAATAGAAAACAAAAATAGGAACATGGAATCCCTTGCCTCAGGCCCTAAGCTGCTTATCAAAAGGAAGCGGTGTGTTCTCCATTCACTATAACAGTGTAATTCACAGTAGAAACACATGACATAACCCACTATATAAATCTTTTAGGAAAACCAATACCTTCTATGACCTACTTTAGGTAGAACCAATCCAACGATATCATAGGCTTTCTGGATATCCTTTGATGACATCTAGGAGAGATATGCTTCCTTGAGTAAGCCTTGACTAACTCATGAGCCATAATAACATTATCAACCACCTTCCTCCCATGTATAAATCCGGCTGAGTATACGAAATATAAAGTGTCACATTTTGTAACCTATTACTTAAGAACCTTTTCTATAATCTTATATAATACTGAGCAGTAAGAATAGGCTTTCCTATTCCTTAATAGTACTAGGATTAGAGACCTTAGGTATTAGGGTGATGGTAGTACAGTTTATCCCTTTAAACATCTTGTATGAAAAAAGGAATTAAGTTGCATCATGATATATATCCCCCTTGATCGCTGACCAAGACTTCTTAAAAAACCTTGCATTATACCCATCCTCCTGGTGATTTGTCATCCCCAATAGAACAAAGCCCCCTGATAAATCTCATAGTCTATAACATCCTTACACAAAGCTATGGCTAACTGAGTATGAGACGAGGCGAGTCCCAATTTCATTACACAATTATCTACTGCTGGCATAGGTGGCATAGACTACCCATAAGAGATTTATAAAAATTAACAGTGCCTCCTGAATCTGGCTTTATCCTTCAGGAACCACTATTAAATGATGTTAATTAAAATATTCTTTCTGGTGTCTTTTATTACATGACTAGAGAAATATTTTGTGTTGGCATCTCCAAGTTTCAATCAGGGCCAATTTTGAAACACCTTGCTGTAGAGATACTCCTCATCAATCATAGACCACTTCTTAAGTCTAGTAGTAAGATTCTTTCTCTTCTTCAATAAGAAGATCGAGAACCCTGCTATTCATTTTTTCCTTGTATATCCCTGCCAAAGTTGCTCTAGCACAATAATACTCTAGTTAAGAGACGGCTTGAAATTCAGTAACATTGTTTTTGCCTAAATTCTCTTTTGAGTTTTCAATTTCATCCATATATTCCTCATGTTATCCTTATGCTTTTGAATGCTCCAGAAGAATTTCCCACTGTAACTAGGAAAATAGGGTGATCTATCCATACATTAAAGAATTTAAAGAATCTTCCCTTTGCTTGCATTAGCAGCATCTATAACAACATTGGGGCATGATTCGAGATGTGAGGAGAACCACATAATCAACTCCTAGATGTCCATAACTAGACATCCAATCATTGTTTTCCAAATGCCCCATCCAGTCTACTATAAATTCTGATTGCTGCATACAGCATTTGACCGGAGTGAAAAACTCTCCTCTCCAAACCGGCTCATTCACTTCTAACCCTGAATACAATTATTGAAATCCTCAATCTCTTGCCTAGTAACTGGATTACCATGTATCCGATCTGTTAAGGCTGCACGACTACAATTTTACTTATTTACGTTAACCTTGCCTACGATTGAAATAGGTCGTCAGCGCGTTTTCAATAGTGCGAGTAAATGGTAAATGAGAACACGATTTTATGAAAGACACTAGACAGAAAGGTGAAAAACCACGGCTTGTACCTCTATAGAATTTTCTCAACCTCACTAATTTCAAAGATCCTCTTCAAACAACAGATTACAACGCATAACCTAAAGGAATTATAAACTCATATTCCTAGCTATTCACATCTCCTAGGAATGTATTCCCGATATCTCCTAGTATACTCTGCTTGAGACAAAATCCTCTTAATCTAGTTTATAACTCACTGAATTAAAGATTACATCAATTTAAAACTCAATAGACTAACTCCTAGTACAAGATTGCTGACTCTAGCCTATTACTTTACTAGGACAAGTTCATCATTAATTTCTTACACTCCAAATGGGGAAAAATCTCAAACTTACATATTCGTTTTCTCTCTTTGTGAGTACTGCAAGTTACTTTGAAGTCACACTTCTATATATGCCCAAATCTTCAACATCTTTCTTGACAACTACCTTTGCGCGCCTTGAAGTCTACTCCAAGTAGAGTCGGCCTTCTTCAAATCTATCTTTGGCTTCCTTTGTGTTTTAATCAAACTCCAACCCTTACAAATCAGCACATGCTCAACTCTTGAGTTGTTCTTTCATCAGTTCCATAATCCCAAACTTTTCTTGACTGAGTGAGAGACTCCTTCTGCGAGTCAAACTCTTTGCCTCTTTAGTATTGTAGTGACTCAATACTTCAATTTGCACATGTTTATTACTTTTGAGATTGTGTAGCGCCCAAGCCAGCATCTCTTGATATGTGCAACTTATTTTTATTGGAACATTTACTCTTTGCCATGTCGAAGCTTCTTTGAAGCAGTAAATTTTATACTCCTTGGAACAACTTGGCTGAGCTATTTCATCGACTTTGTCAATCATCAAATGTAACTTACCCCAAAAGTTCTCAAGATTAAAATTCAAGATTTGGAATGAGCTTGGGAAAAATGGCAGCATTGCCTCGGTATGACTCAAGATGCAGTCGTAGGTGGAGTTAATGCGGTCATGCAGGAGACCTGTAGTTCCAGAGCAGATAAAATCATTTTCCCAACCACGAGTCCCCACCACGAGCCATAGTATGTAGGTGGCTCATGGACAGAAGTCGTGACGAGTCTTTCAGGTTAACGTGTGGATGATTATACGGGTGATAGTGCGACTCGCGGAATGGAGTTAAGAGGGTCATGATCACGACTCATGAGTTGTAGAAATAAGTCGTCATGAGGAGTTGGCAATTTAACTCTTCATTGGTGAGGTTGGATGATACAACGCGACTATCAGTACGACTCCGTAGAAGTTCTACAAGTCGACATTTGTTCGATTTGAAGTGGTGACTACGAAGGTGACCACGAGTCGTTGCTTCATGGTACGACTCGTGGTATGAGTAGTCGGGCGGAAGAAGTTTTTCAGGGTTTTCATTAATGGCATTTTCATAATTCGTAAGCCCTAGATTCCTAAACTACGTCATTTTGGGTTCTACCTTGCACGATTTTAAGGGCCTTTCATGCCTAAACCCCATTCTCTCAACTCTCCTTCTTCCCTCCTCTCTCTTCTAAAATTCCTAAGGTTCACAGGTGTTCTTCAAGCATCAAGGATGATTTTCGGGTGGGATTTTCGTCTACCAGGTATGCGGGACTTCAACAAGGATATTCTTTCATCCTTGTGCCCCAAAATATGCACAATAAGAATCCAATTTGATTCATTTAAAATCATAGTCAGGGTTTGAATAATGGGTAATTTCTTTATTCATTCTTTTTTCTTAAATGCAAATATTTACTGCAATCATAGATTTATTTTGGGATGTTAATTTGATGGTTTGTTTGGAATATGGATCATAAGTTTGGAATGCAGCAAGGGGATAACATCTTGTTCATAAAGTGACTTGAGTAATGTGTTAGGGTGTTTCTTATTATTGATTAATTTTACGTATCCCAGCTGTCATGAATATGAAGAAATTGTGAAATACCTAGGTTGAATATGTAGGGGTGTAGTATGTTCTCCCTAACTCGATTTAAGTGTTGAATGGGAATAGTTCATTTCTCCTTTGATTACTGTAGGAAATTCATGATTTTGATGGAAGTGTGGAAAATGTTGCATAATTAATCCTAATGACAGTTATGAGATTGATGACATGTTGGATTGGGTGAATTGGACTTGAGTAATTGAAGTAAATTATGTGTCATCACAATGTTTAGATTAGTCCACAGTTGCATGACAAGATTGCATCTCCATTGTTGAACTTCTGAAGCTTAGTAGGATTCTGCATATTGTTTCTTACAAAAAAAATCATTTTATAAAACTTTCAAAATCTAAAACGTTCGTGGCTAAAGAGTTCACAAGGAGTGATTATGACAAGTGTGAAATGGTTGTAACCTAATTACATGAAGTTAAGCATCCTTGATAGATTATATAGTTGAATTCCATAAATCATGTTTGATCTTATATTACCTATTAAGTAAAAGTGTGTCTGGAATCAAGATGCCAAGATAGAATAATGCTAGTATGAATTTACAGCATACTCGTTGGTTGTGATGTTGACTAATGAGGACATTGGTTTTGTGGTAATGCTGAATCACTTGATGATAAAGCCTGTGACTAATATGTCAATTTGTTGAGCTTGTGCCTATTAAAGGATAGCCCTACTCATTTTTATAGTATATAGTGAGAGTGGTGGATGTACTTGTCTCTATTAGTTATTTATGAAAATTTAGATTAGCTCTAGACGTTAGTGGAAGATGTCTTACCTGAACGTTAGTGGAGAATGTCTTACATAGGCGTTAGAGGAAATGTCTTACATGAATGTTAGTAGAGTATGTCTTCTTATGGTGGTCGGGACTCACATTGCTAGGTGTTAGTGGAGAATGTCTGTCTTAGCCATCAGGACTTTATCCTGATCAGTTCGCACTTTACTTTTCCTGCGTTGTTCAAAACTTGCTTTTAGTCGGTGACTTTCTATATCGGAAGTTATCTCTCTCCTTTGTGATTTAGGGATCCTCTCTGGTGAGCATGTTCCCTTTGATATTGAATGCTGTTCGGCTGTCTGGATGACTACACGCAAGTGCACATTAGTCGAACAAGTAGTAAAACAGCTCAAGTAAGCCAAGTATCGATCTCACGAAATTTGGACTGCAGGGCAAAATCACCTCAAGTGTCAATTCTTGTAACTCTAAAATTGAAGACAACAGTGTGAAGAAACGTTTTTATATTTTGCTTGAACTAATTTATACTAAACTAAAATAAATATACAAGTGAGTCTGAACATTATAATGTGAGCATGCGAGGCTAGAAAGTACATGTAAAGAAATTAATTATCGACAACATGGTTTTATCTTTTCTCTAGGTTGCTAGTCGGAACTTATGCCTATGGATTAAGTATTTAACCCAACTTAAGAATCATGAACCTTCCACCTACATTTCTGTGATAAGAAGAAATTCATGTTCTAGCCATACAAAACCGATTCCGCACTTGACTAATACGACCTTGAGTATATTTCTATCTGAAGATAAATCAATTCTCAATTTTCTTCCCCAAACTAGAAAGATCATATCTATTAACTCACAACTTTCCGAGTTTCGTGCTCTCTGAGTGAAACCGGACTTTTGGATTACATTAACATTGGCAGATATCAATGCAGTAAGAACAGAATTAATGAACAACCATGAAGAAAGATGGAAAAACTAGATGATCAATTACATTTCAATACAGTTGTTCTAACCTCGGCCAAGAGGTAAATTAGCCACCCATTTGTGGATTAAACATCGTTAAATGAGTGTTAATCATGCAAACAGTTGAAAGAAAGAGAAGAAAGGGATAGATAAAACCCTAAGAATTTTCGTCCTCTCAACTGCCTGTAACCCGTTCTTGCTCCACCAAGTCAGAATAATTAAAAATGAACCTAAGTGTTCTATTTATCTTGGTCAAATTTTTCCCGGAATAACAAGCAGCGTGTCCGTTACATGGAGTAGACACTGCCTCCGTGACACGGTAAAACCTGGAGAGCTCTCTGGAGAGTTTAGCCGTCCAGGTAATTATCCCCCAACGTGGCACGGCATGCAACGCGGAGCCTTCCCAGCATGCCACAGTGCAAACGCGCACCTTCCTTTGAATGTCAAGATCTATGAAATTAATTCCAACGTGCCGCAAACACGATATGGCGGACCCTCTCTGGAAATTCTTGAAATTATATCTCCCGGACAGAATGCATCCCAGCGATAACGCGTAATCGCGGCTCCATCATGAGACCTCTTTATTTCTTGCTTCTCTTGGCGAATTCCTTGCTCGCTTAAGTCCCGTCTCAATTCCTCCCAACATGCATTTAGCTCCATAAAAAGTAACGTTTTTTCTACCAAAACAACGCTAATCATATTGGTTAATATAAATTCCACACTTTCTACAATTTACATGAGAATGTACAAGCATTTGTTGGATAAACAAGAGCAAAACGATGTATTTAGTATCACTTGGGCATATAAGCCCTTTTAGGATCACTACCCCACACTTAAAATCTTGTTCGTCCTCGAACAATACTCTTACACCCTCATGCAATTGACACCCCATCATGGCTACTTTGGCTCACAATACGATTCACGGTTATACCGATTATTTACACCATAACAAATCATAAAACATACATAAACATCATATTTAATAACAATCATATATATAGATCTAAGACATCATAAAATGAACTCAAGTATGATGAAATCATACATGTTGACAGAAAATATCAAGAACAGTTACTCTTTACAGTCAAATATGCCTCATAACTCAAGAGGCTTCATTGATACATAGACTCAAACAAACTTTCATGCAGAGCATTGCTCTTGCATTATTCTCCTCTCCCCCAAGATTACATCCTGTTGCCAGAACCACCGCTTTTACCACTCAAGTATTACTCACTAATATAAGGCGCATTTGCTTGATCTACGTCGGACAGCCCAGGTTGATAATGTGGCTTCTTACAGAACTAGTTATACGGCTTAACTAACAAATGCCACTAGCATCCTTAGCGCTTTTCCATGCATCCCATCACAATCTAAGCATAATTTCTTCCTTATCCCTCCAACCTTGAAATCTTTCTTAATTTTTTGTCCCCCACTTCTTTAAGCACACCCACACGCCAGACTAAACAACACAGATTAGTTATGCACCCCATTTTCCTTTAAATCTGGCGAGTGCACCTTTGACTCTTTTTTTTTTTCTTTCTTTTTCATCGCTTTGCTTTTTCCTCTCTTTATTTTCACTACCATTTCCTCCTTTGCTTTGTGGGAAAATATTTTTTTCTTGGCTTAAGAGCTTTGGATTAGGTTTACGGACACTGACAAGAAAGGGTTAGAAAACTTAGTTCACCTTTTGACAAAAGAAAAAAAATGGGCTAAGGCTCAATGGGCTAACTAGGATTTAACATTCAAGATGAGTATGAAAAAAACTTTAGGCTAAACAAAGAAACGCCTGCATCCTTTTCCCACATACACTTCCTTCATTTCATTTTCGTATAACACACCGGGCAAGTTCTATGTACTTCACAATAGCATGGAATAAACTTGAGACCTCACTATACACTCATTGCACATACTCAACTCAAGACATATTCACAGACTCTTTAATCGATGAATTACAGAATTCAAAAATTAAGCTTCAATCACCACCAGAATCGGAGTCTGGCCTAAATTATCTCACATATGTACAAATATGTGCTCATACGAATCACCTTTGCATTCTAAACATCATGTACAACACACAACAAGAATTTCAAGCCATGGTAGCAACATGCATAAGGATACAACCAAACAACCCAAATTAAAAATAAAAGCTACTCCTACCGACTTCATTTCCCTTAAGGCGAGTGCGTCATCCATCCATCATTAGGAGGCGGTCACTATTTACGACTTCGGTTCAATGGGACTCTTCTCAGTAAAAGAGACAAAAAACAAACTCTAAAACAATGATAAAATAATTAACGAAAATTTTAAAAATATCGATAATTTCGACAAAAACTATTTACACACTAGTAACTACATTCAACGGCACACACAACTTCACAAAGATATTTACAATACAGAGCAACCACACACACAAAAACAGGAGTCTGTGTTTTCAAACACGACAACAAGACAGTGGCCATATACATTCAAATCAAGACAAAAACCAGAACCACCCTAACTCTCCCCACCCCACATAAAACCGAACACTTTGTCCCGGTGTTAACATTCAACAAAACACAAAAGTGGGTGGGTGAAACTCCACACGATCAATCAAAGTATTCCACTTCTTCGTCAAGTGCCGCTGCCTCATCTCCATGTGAATCTCCCCGTCGTCCTTCTCCAACTCAGCGTCGGAATCCTGCTGACTTGTGTCTCCTCATCAATTAGGACATTGTCATCCACGGGCTCCACAAAAATTGGGCCTACCCAGCAATTTGGCGTTTTCACCGAAAGGTAATCTAGGTCGAGCTGCCATAACTCATCCTCTGTTGCCGGTCTCCGCCTATGTGCAGCTGGAGCATCTGTATCCAAACATGTGGGCCATGTTTGATCATCCCGAGCATGTCGCTCGGCTAGTGTAAACTGGCCGTGAGTGGTGTCGGGTGCCTTAGTCTTTGTGGCGTCTATGGCACGCCTCTCCATGCGGGATATAGTCAGGGCCTCTTCTTCCACCTCCAGGCCCTCGGGGAACGTGAGTCGGCAACCCGCCAAACCCGTACACAATGCCCTTGATGCAAGCGAGGCTCTGTTCATGGCGGATATGATCACCGCCCCGATATTTATCTCGGCCCTTTCATCAGGGCATACACCGGGCATACGCGTCCCGGGTGACCTCTGTCATGTGCACCCCCGGAATCAAACAGGAACAAACTATCTTCAGCCAGATCTTTTGGCTTCCTGACTCATACGTGAGTAGGGCAATGTGATGGTAGCCTCTTTCCTTTATACGCTCCGAGCGTGTTGTCGAACGGGCTCCACACAATGTGCGTCGATATCCATATGGTGGAGTGATATTAAAACTGCCAGGTACATGGGCGTCAGTGTTACTGCGCCCCCAATATGGGTAGGTGATGAGGCTCAAAGGGTCACAATCGGGCCCCCTTATTTTGATGGTGTGACTACCGGAGCGTCGGGTTTCCAATTTGCATAGAACTCCCTGAATCAAGTGCAGATTGCCTCCTTGGGCTCTTCAAAAATGAAGCGTAGTCGGCGGTGTCAATGTCACGGTGTACAATGCGGGGGGGCTCACATGCCAATGGGTCCCTTGCAATATGCTCCTCGGGGAAGTACTTGTTCTCCTTGTGCTTTGCGTACATTTCTTCCCTTCCTCTTGTCTTGTAAGATTCCGTATTAGCCCAGCCTTCCGCGTCGACAGCTAGTCTTTCTTTGAATTTGCTGTTCCCGATCCCAGGTCTTTTCTTGCCAGATGTAGATCGCCCTTTCCTTTATCTTGCCTGCTTGCCATTTGTTCCTGTCAAATAGAGACCGGTCCCAATGTGATCAAATTTAAAATTAGCCGACAAGGTTGGGTTAGGCTAGGCCACCCACACTTAGTCTTTCACCTCATTCCAGCATCACGGCAAGAACAATTTATTTCTACTTTACCAAAACGAAAAAGAAAAGAAAACAACCAAAAAACACAAACAACATGCCTTGTGCATTCGAGAGGAGTCGGCGGTGTAAATTCATTTCGTACTACTCAGACTTCATTCAACTAACACTTAATATTACCGTGGTCACAATTTTATACATAGCGCCAGCAGTAAGCAGGAAACCACGAAAATATTTACCCTTACAAACCTTTGCCATCTACCCATTTCTTGTATTCTACAAGTCCACTCCCCAAAAATCTGTTGGTCTTTTAGCATATTGCATAGATAATACAGCCAACTCATCTCACCAACATATACAAACCCAAAGAATTCCACGAATTCAACAAACTTTCCCATTTTCATATTTCAATTCCAAGCCCTAGCTACAATTTTTCAAAAGTGCGATCCAGCGCATATTTTATCAGTTCATACAATCCCACAATGATACTCTGAACATCAATTAACAATACTTGAATGAATTTAAGTTCAATTCTACCTAGGGTAAGGTTTTACTCATACCTCATGCTCCGGGTGGAAGCAAATTCCTTCAAAATTGAGTTCGAGTTGATGAACATACCTTTAATTTGAAAGAACGGAAAACTTGATGAAATTTTGTACCTGAGTCCGTGACACGTTGAGGAGAGGAAATTTTGGGGAGGATTGTGTCACGGAGGATGAAAAATGAGAAAATAAGGGAAATCGGGGTTAAAAGTGAGAATTTCACCGCGGGTTACCGGTGACCGGGGTGTGACCAGCCTTGAATAACACTTCAGCGTGTCACGGAGGTAACGCGGGCATCACCTCCGTGACACGGAGCCATCAGATGAGCATTCTGGAATTTGTGAAATTCCAGATTTGCCTTCAAAGTGTCACGGAGGGTAACGCGAGCCCTCCTCCGTGACCCACGGAGCCGGCCCAGCGTGGAGCTCAGCTGTTTGCCACTTTTCAATTTTCTTACTCATTTTCTCCTGTTCTTTGATCCTTTGCATTTGCCCTCGATCAACTGAAATTTATCTTACAACAAGAAATTATTTGAAAAAAAAGAAAAAACATAAAAAAAATACAATATTTTATTTTTTTTATTTTTTTTATTTTTTTTATTTTTTTTATTTGTAATTACTTGTTGAACTTTTAATCCTTCAAACAAAAATTCGGGTTGCCTCCCCGTGCGGTAGCACAGTTACCGTCACAGCTCGGCGTCATTCAAGCTCAATTCTGCCCCTAGAATTTGACGGACGTTTCTCTGATTTCCATCTCACCCTGTCAAGCACCCCTGTCAGGGGTCGTCCCACCAACTCTCGAGACTCAGCGCCTGAGCAGCCGGCTTGCTCGAGCACGTTGATGGCCCGAGAGTTCTGTTGTGGCGGGAGCAGGTGGCGCGCGCAACATCGAACACCTCCGCAGCCGTGTGCTCGCATCGTAGGCTGCCTGCAGCTACATCTATCAGCGCTTTCCCGGTAGCCAAGAAAGGACGTCCCAAAATGTAAATGGGACTTCGCGTCTGGCTCCAGAAGTCCAACACTGGAAATCTGCGGGAAGATCGGGCCAACGCCTTCGTCCTCCACAATACCGTACGGGTCTTGCCAAGGAGGCGATCCGCGAGCTGCAAGATCACTGTTGTTGGTCTAGGACTCCCGAGCCCCAACTTCTTGAATACCGAGTCAGCATCAAGTGTATGCTCGCTCCCAAATCACATAATCCATAAGCTCGGATCTCTACTCCCGGTGTTAGTTGAATTGTAAAGCTCCCGAAGTCTTTGAGCTTTGTAGGCAATCGGTTACGTATCCGGGGAAGTGCTCCTCCGTAAAACCGCAATGGCATACTCCAATAGCTTCTTTGATGGCACGATGTCCTTTATGTACTTTGCGTACTTGACACTCCCACAGAAACATCAACAAGAGGTAAGTTAATGTGTACCTGTTTAAGCACCTCCATGACCTTTTTGAAACACGCCTCCTCCTTGTGTTTCTTTAATCGTTGAGGCAGGGAGTGGAGGTCTTTCTGGTTCCGCATCCTTGTTCTTCCCCCTCTCATCACTTTGCTCTCTCCGTTTCTGCTGCTCCCGACTGTTGGGGGTGATGCTGCAGTTCCCACCTCACTTAAGGCACATAAACCACTCCTTGTAGTCACTTTGCATTCCACACCTTTGAGGTTAAGTGCAGCCATTTGAAGTCCTCCTCTAGGCCTTGTTTTTGGGCTCCAGCAAACTGCCCAAACTGATACTCCCAGCGCCTTGGTAGCTAACTAATTATTCTAGACCTCGGCTGCCAATTTAACATAGTCAGCCTGCAATTGGGCTTAGTTAGCTATCATCATCTTGAACATCTCCTCCTTGTTTAGGTGATGGTGGTGGAGGAGGAGCATTGTTGTTTATGTATTGTGCTTGATGTTACGCTTGCCCTCCTTGGTTCCTTTACTTACATTCGAACTCTGCCCGATGGTTGTTGCTGCCAAGAAATTCGGGTGATTCCCTCCAGTTAAAATTGCAGCTGTTACCATACCTGTTGGTGATTATTCCTTTGTGCATTGCCGACAAAGTTCCTGCCAGTGAGTTGCTCCACAACACTCAAATTGAGTGTTCATATACTATACACTTCACACCAAATCTGAACATACTTTTGCATCAACTGGGGCTTGAGACTGATTTAAGCTCATGTTGCCGAAGTGGGTGTTGAATTGATTCTGCAAGGCGGCTATCTGTGCGAGCGTGGGTGTAAGGCCATCCACTTCAAGACTCCGACTGCCTTCCCTTGCTCCTCCCCTTGAAGAGTCCGCATTCCCTCAGTTTCCCTCTAATCTGTTATAAAAATGCACAGCTCATCATAAGTCTTTTTCTAATGCTTGTCCCCCAGCTGCGAGAGTCCATCAAGATTTTTGTGTGGGGTTCCAAACATTCTATAAAAGTGTGCACCAGCACATCATTGGATTAGTGGTGATGAGGACAATCCCATAGCAGCCCGATTTGAATCTCCCAAACGATACATATTCTCCCCTTCTCTTTGTTTGGAAACTTAGAATTTGACTTCTAAGTCTTGCTGTTTTTATCGGAAGGAAAGGGCCGGATCAGAACTTCTTTGCAAGATCATCCCATGTGGTTATAGAATTTGGTGGCTCGACTTTCAACCACCTTTTCGGCTTCTCCCAAAAGTGAAAATGGGAACAATGTAAGCTGACATGTCTGTTGACACTCAGTAGAGGATGTAAGTGTCACTTATCTCCAAAAAGGTTTGAAGATATTTGTGGATCCTTGTGAGACACATGAGCCCGCCGCTTGTGTGCAGCAATTGCACCATGTTCTATTTAAGCTCGAACCTCCCTCACGGCTCAGTTTGCGAATGCTAGGTGTGACATTGCTAGCATGTGGGATTGCCACATCATGAGGAGCAGCCTCATTGCCATTTCCTCGAACCTTAACACTGCCCGCACAAGTGAGTGGATTTTGTGGTTGCTCGAGTTGTTTGCTCCGAGCAGCTGCAGACTCTCCTAGAGCTTCTCTCCGTTGGCCAAAATACAAGGATGAGATCCTGACTCTTTGTCTCTTGCCGAGTGTTCAACGAGAATACATTATCATAATCTGGGCTAAGCCAATTTGTCAACGCTAAATAAGAAAAGCAAACTAACACTTTAAGAAAAAATTAATTAGCCAATTGCAGTCCCGGCAACGGCACCAAAAACTTGTTCGGCTGTCTGGATGACTACACGCAAATTTGCATTAGTCGAACAAGTAGTAAATAATAAGTAAGCCAAGTATCGATCCCACGAGGGGGTGGACTACGAGCAAAATCACCTCAGTGTCAATTTACTGTAACTCTAAAAATGAAGACAACGGTGTGAAGAAAAGTTTTATATTTTGTGAACTAATTTTATACTAAACTAAAATAAATATACACAAGTAGTCGAACTATGAATGTGAGGATGCTGAGGCTAGAAAGTACATGTAAAGAAATTAATTATCGATACAACATGGTTTTATCTTTTCTTCGGTTGCTAGTCGGAACTTATGCCTATGGATTAAGTATTTAACCCAACTTAAGAATCGACCTTCCACCTACATTTCTGTGATGAAGAAATTCGTATTCTAACCATACAAAACCGATTCCACACTTGACTAATACGACCTTCGGTATATTTCTATCTGAAGATAAATCAATTCTCAATTTTCCCAAACTGAAAAGGAGATCCTTATCCTGTTAACCCGCAACTTTCCAGTTTATTGCTCTCTCGAGTGAAACCGGACTTTGGATTTACATTAACATTGGCCCAGATATCGAAATGCATTAGAGCAAATTAATAGAACAGCCATGAAAGAAAGATGGAAAAACCAGGATGATCAACAATTTTACATTCCACTACAATTGTTTCTAACCTCGGCAAAAAGTGAAATTAGCCACTCATTTTATGGATGAAACATGTTAAATGAGTGTTAATCATACAAAGGTGAAGAAGAAGAAAGGAATGAGAAAACCCTAAGAATTTTCGTCCTCTCAACTGCACAGCAACCCGTTCTTGCTCCACCAAGTCAGAATAATTAAAAATGAACCTAAGTGTTCTATTTATACAGGTGAGAATTTTGAAATAACAAGCAGCGTGTCACGGAGTGCATCGCGGAGCACTGCCGCTGTGACACGCGGTGCAAGCGCGAGAGCTCTCTGGAATTTAGCGTCGGTGTGCTCCCAACATGGCACGACATGCAGCGGAGCCTTCCCAGGCGTGCCACGATGCAAACGCGCACCTTCTTGGAATGTCAAGATCCATGAAATTAGACCAACGTGCCACGGCACGATCACAAGACCCTCTCTGCATTCTTGAAATTATATCTCCCAGGCCAAGGGAATGCATCCGCTGATCTTGTGTCACAGAGGCCATCGCGGAGCCTCTTATTTCTTGCTTCTCTTGGCCAGTTCCTTGTAAGCTCCGGAGTCCATCTCAAATTCCTCCCAACATGCATTTTATCCATAAAAAGTACGTTTTCCTGCAAACAACGCTAATCATATTTAGTTAGTATAAATTCACACTTTCTACAATTTGCAGGGAATGTACAAACATTGTTGGAAAAACAAGGCAAAAATGATGTATTTAGTATCACTTTAGGCATATAAGTATGCCCCGGATCAGATGTTTCCTTCGACAATCAAGGACTCCCTTAGACGGGCAAGAACCTCTTGATATCGGTCACAAAATCATACATACCACATTATTCGATTATTACTTTGCATATTGATTACTAATATAACGTATGTCTTTATAATGTAGTTTATATTAATTGAATATGTAAAATCTCATTTAAAGATTGTATTATCTCATTTCAATTATGTTGCTACTAAAATGTTTACATTGTTTCTCTGGTATACCTTGGCAAGTTAGTTTATTTACGCTTCCTACATGCTCGGTACATTCCAATGCGGCCACACACCTACGTAACTATATCGTTTATGATATGAATTCCAGGTCTCAGGCTCAACCAGTAGCTAGATACGCTCCTTCCTCCCCCAGCTTCTGGTTGAGTCCTCATCTTCCGAGGACGTAGCTTATATTCTTATTTAATTATATTTTAGTTTGAGACCTTTGGAGGTTGTTTGGCTTTTCGACGCTCATCGAGTTAGTAGAGGCTTTCAGACTTGTTTAGATAGATTTCTGCGTTGTATTTAGGTGTTGTTAAGATTTCTATATTATAGGTTATATTACATTTTGTTATCAGTTCCACTTATCCATATTTTAGTTGTCTTTTACGTTAAGTGTATGCTATGATTATGCCATAGGTCGACTTGGAACCTCTCGGGGATATTTGACCCGTGTCTCGATCTTGGTCTACTCTCAGGTCGTAAACAAACTTAGTATCAGAGTTTCTAGGGTGTCTGAAAGCCGCGTTATGTAGATTTTCTTCATGGGTGTAGGCGCGCCACACTTATGAAGAATAGGCTATGAGGCGTTTTCGGAATGTCCCCTTTTCTTCATGATCATTATCGTGCATAAGTAGCAAACTCTAAACAGTTCCCTCCCTAACTCGTGCTTTACACACTCGCAGATAATGTATCCCAAACAAACGAATGGAAGAAGACATGGAAACGGTCACCGGCGAATTTTCCGCCTAGAGTAGACAATGAATGATCATGTTACTCATGCTCGATTCAAACGGCCTTTCAAATATTTACGCAGAATACGACCCTCAATTAACCCGTTAGGCGGTGGCCCAGGCACCTCGGAAGAAATAGAAATGAAGCGTCGGCAAGGATAAGAGATTCTTCTTAGAGTAGACCCACACAATTCTTAGTGTCAAGGCTGGATGAGGACCCATCTGAGGTTTTGGAGGGGAGATACGAAGATTACTCACATTATAGGAGTGACGGGGAATGAGAACACAGACTTAGCCTCCTACCGGATTAAAGGGAGTTTCTTACATCAGTATTTCCAGTGAAGAGACAGCCGGGGACTTGAAGCGGGTCCCATAGATTGGGATGAATTTATGGCACTATTCTTGGGCGGAGATTTTTCCATGGGAGTTGAGGAGGCAAGGGCAGCAGAGTTCATTAACTTGAAACAACATGACATGGCTTGTCCGAGGTATGTGTTGGAGTTGCTCGGTTGTCTAAGTATGTCTTAGGAGTGATAGCCGACTGATGGGCAGTAGTGGGATTCGCCAAATGGAGTGTCGAGACTCCTTGGTCAAGAATGCGGGACTTCCATGTTGCACCGGGACATAGACTTCCCACGCTTGGTAATATTTGCTCAACAAATGGAAGTAGAACAGGTGAAGAAAAAGAGAGAGGCCAAGAGAGACGGGATTGGAGACCTGAGTTACGCCGCCGAGTGAGTGCAGGTATCACTCACACCGCTGCTCCAGATATAAGCCTTTAACGCAGCCCAAACAGCCAATACTCCGTATAAGCCCAGCGTAAGGGAGATTACGTACCCATTGTGTATGAGTTGTGGAAAGCACCACTTGGGAGTTTGCATGGACAGTTCGGATGTTTGTTTTGGTGCGGCAGGTAGGTCATAAGCACCGAGATCGCGCGGCGCTAAGTGAAGATCGGAAGTAGATTCTTGGCGACTCATCGGCAGCTCCGATAGCCCGCTCGTTTCAGCAGGGTGCATCATCTAACCTAGGAGGCGGACATCGTTAAAATCGCTCTTATAAAGTAGCAGCCCATCAAAGATAAGGGCAAGGCATCGGTAGTTTCAAAGTATGTTATGAATCTTGTATTGACTCCTTATATGTTGCCCAGCCTTAGTACTGAAAAAGAAGCTCTGTTGTGATTGTGAAAAGAGATTGTTATTAATGTGTAATGTGAGTAGCTGTTGAGTGTAAGGCTTGTGGTGAAGGTTAGAAGTGAAAGGAGTTAGGGTGAGTAATTCAGCACATTTTGATATGAAAGATTTAGGAGCCTTAGGATGATGACTTTAAGCTAAGGGGGAGATAGTGTATATGTGAAATAAGTTAGATCTTGAGAATGCTTGTAAAAAGTTCCAACTCTAGTAGTTGCATTATGTCGATCCCTTCGAGGTTCAGATAATTTCTCTAGTAATTTTAGTTGGGCTCAGATAATTTCTCTAGTAATTTCAATTGAAGTTAAAGTTGTGTCGATTCCAATGTGCAGATTTCCGAGGTTTTCAAAGTAACCATTTCAATTAGCGGTGCCAGTCTTGCCCTATGAGTCCATGTGCTTATCTTCATGTTACGAATCAGTTATGTGTGTTGATCCATGTTTTTCTTATGTGCAGCATTGAATTCACTCTTTGGAAGTTGTTTGTAAACTCAGGTAGAGTTAGATTACCCATGTATGTGCTCAGTCTAGATGTTGGGGATGACTCATGCTTGTAAATCCTTACTCTCAGTTAGATTAGATATTGTAAATCCTGACTTAGTATCGAAAGGCAATTTGAGAACGAAGGTTTAGTCAGATTTGATTCGCGGATAAAAAGGGAAAGAATTTTCTTTCGGTGTTTTGTCTAGTTCTATGTTGGTTTCAAGTTCTTCGGCCTCCCTTTAGTCATGGTATGCATGTTAGGTGTGAATATTCAGAGTTGGTGTACCAGGTTGGCCCAGAGTCAGATACTCCGTTGGTGTTTAGCTGTGATTGATTGGTATTTGGATATGACTTCACCCCTATCTTTTCGGTATGTTCGGCCAATATTTGAGAAGAATATTCCAAGGGGAGATATTATAACACCCCAAAAGATCCCAAGATTAAATTCAGGATTTGGAATGAGCTTAGCAGAAAATCTGCAACATTGCATCAGTACGACTCAAGGTACGAGTCGTAGAGTGGGTGTATGGGTCATAGGAAGACCCGTGATTCGGATCGGACAGTCATTTCCCAATCACGAGTCCCCACCACGATCCATAGTATGTAGGTACGACCCATGGCCAGAAGTCGTGACGAGTCTTTAGGGTTAACGTATTTATGATTGTATAGGTGATGGTACGACTCGTAGAGACGGAGTTACTGGTCATGGTACGATTCGTAGGTTGTAGCAGTCGTGATGAGGAGTTGTTGTTAAGTGTAATTGGTGAGAAATTGGATGATACAATGACTGTCGGTACAACTCGTGAAGGTCACTACAAGTCTTGGTGAGCGAGTCGTGGCTAGATTCAGAGGATTTGAGAACTAGTGACTACAAGAGGTGACCACAAGTCGTTGCTTCGTGGTACGACTCATGATATAGTCGTGAGTGGAGGGAATACTTGATTTTAGGGTTTTTAATTAATGACATTTTTGTAATTACTAAGCCCTGATTTCAAACTATGTCCTTTTAGGTTCTACTTGCATGATTTTAAAGACCTTTCATTCCTAAACTATTCTCTCAACTCCTTCTTCCTCCTACTCTTCTAAAAATTCCTAGGAGTTTCACCAAGGTGTTCTTCAAGCTTGAGGAAGATTTTGAGTGGGATTTTCGTCTACCAGGTATGCGGGACTTCAACAAGGATATTCTTTCATCCTTGTGCCCCAAAATATTTTCAATAAGAATCTATTTAATTTATTTGAAATATCATGATCTGGGGTTTGAATAATGGGTAATTTCTTCTTCATTTTTTTCTTAAATGCAAATATTTACTGCAATTATGGAATTTATTTGGGATGTTAATTTGATGGGTTGTTTGGAATATGGATCATATGTTGGAATGCATGAGGATAACATGTTGTTCATAAAGTGGCAGAGTAATGTATGGGTGTTGCTTATTGTTCAATTAATTTTCGTAGCGGCCATGAATATGATGAAATTGTGAAAATATAGGATGAGTATGCTTATAGGGTGTAGTATGTTTCTCCTAACTCAATTTAAGTGTTGAATGGGAATGCGTCATTTCTCCTTTGATTACCGTATAAATTCATGATTTTGATGGAGTGTAACATGCATAATTAACCTAATGAAACTGATTATGAGATTGATGACCATGTTGAATTGAGTAGGAGTTGTGGGCTTGAGTAATTGAAGTAAATTATGTGTCATCACCATGTTTTAAATTTAATTGATTGGGCATGACAAGATTGCATCTCCATTATTGAACTACGAATCTTGGATTCTATGTTGTTTTCGCACAAAAAATCATTTTATAAAACGCAGAATCTAAAACGCCCATGGCTAAGGAGTTCTAGAAAAGGAATGATTATGAAAGTGTGTAAAATGGTTGTAAACTAATTACATGAGTTATGCATCCTTGATATATTATGAGTTGAATTCCATAAATCATGTTTGATCTTATATTACCTTGTGCATTAGAGGTGAGTACGAAATCAAGATGTCATGATAGAATAATGCTAGTATGAATTTATAACATGCTCGTTGGGTTGTGTTGTTAAAGCTAATGAGGACATTGGTACTGTGGTAATATGAATCATGATGATAAAGCTGTGACTAATATGTCAATTTGTTGAACTGTGCCTATTTAGGATAGCCCTACTCCCTTTTTATATGAGTACTGCATGATGAGAGTGGTGGATGTCCTTGTCTCTATTAGTTGTTTGTAAATTTAAATTAGCTCTAGGCGTTAGTGAAATGTCTTACCTAGATGTTAATTGGAGAATGTCTTACATAGGCGTTAGTTAAGGAATGTCTTACATAGATGTTAGTGGAGAATGTCTTCTTGTAGTTGGTGAGCTCACATCCCTAGAGTTAGTGGAGAATGTCATCTTAGTCAGTGGGACTTACATCCCTATTCAGTTTGGCACTTTATTTTCCTACGTTGTTAGACACTTTTAGCCGGTGACTTTCTATATCGGGAGTTATCTCTCTCCTTTGTGAGTCAGGGATCCTCTCTAGCTGAGCATGTTACCTTCGACCATCAAGGACTGCCTCTTAGACGGGCAGGAACCTCTTGATATCAGTCACGACATCATACGCTGAATTCTTCGATTGTACTTTTGCACATAAGGGAGTTACTATAATAACGTATGTCTTTATAATGTGGTTATGTTAATTGAATATGTGAATCTCATTTAGATTATCGTATCTCATTTCAATTATGTTTCTAAAATGTTTATTGTTTCCTTTTGTATATTCTTATGAGTTAGTTTATTTGCGTTCCCTGCATACTCGTGCATTCAATGCGGCCGCACACCTCTTGTGCTATATCATTTTATAATATAGATTCAGGTCTCAGGCTCAACCGTGTGGTTAGATATGCTCCTTCTCCCCAGCTGCTAGTGGTGAGTCCTCATCTTCCCGAGGATGTGGCTTATATTTTATTTCCAAATTTATGATTTAGTTTTCAGACCTTTGGAGTTATTGAGGGCTTGTCGACAACTCATCAGGTTAGTAGAAGGCTTTCGACTTGTTTGGAAATGATTTCCGCGTTATATTTAAGTGTTGTTAAGATTTCTATATTATAGGTTATATTAGATTTTGTTATCGGTTCACGCTTATCCATATTATTGAATTTGTCTTTTATGTTAAGTATATGCTATGAGTGTGACATGGTTCAAATTGGAGCCTCTCGGGTTCCTTGTCGTGTCTACTATCCGGAGTCTACTCTCAGTGCATTGACATCAAACTACATAGGCCCCAACCGATTCCCCCTTTTTGATGATGAATAACTCCTTCTTGTGCCCTCAATTATATCTACCTGTAGAACCAAGAGATGAAACACTTGATTAAAACAAGTCAGTCATATGGGTTATAAACATTGCATGGCCTATATTCTCTCCCCTTTTGGCATCATTAAAAGAAGTCAATTTGAGATGCTAAACAACTTATAGCCTCTAGGGCTATCTTCAAAACAATCAGATATCAATCTCATGAAAGCATAATGTTTGCTCTCAACTCTATGGATGAAACTGTTTCATCAAGGTCCTTTGATGGCAGCGACAATGGGATTATCAATCTCTATAGTGGCTTCCATATTTAATGTTCCCCCTGTCAGTGAGTCCACACGTTTTCAATGGTGGAAACAGGTGATGCAGCACCATTTTCCCAGGCATGTTCATCAATTTCACTTTCATCCTTCATGGGTCCACAAAAATCCATATGCAACGAGGTTAAAGGTACATTTGTATTCATGATTCTGATTTGAATGAGGAATCTTACTTGCTTCCCCCTTACTGGGCACTACCTAAACTTTGTCATTTTTAACTTTAATTTTAGGCAAACCTATAACCATATTCTTTGAAGCAAGTTTATTCAAACTGTTTCAAACTAGCATGCCAAGTCCATTGCACTAAGACAAGTCCTTACTTGTACCACGACAATTCCATGAGTATGCTTCCTTGTCCACATTCTTGTATGCCTTGCACTTAGAAAAATTTCCTTTTTATCCAACCTTTTTGTCACGCCCGTAGCAGGGGTATATTTGGCACACAGTGCCCTAATGGGACATGGTACATATTGGTGAATTCTCAGCACATCCGGTGCCTGGCTTGCTCTATTTCAGATTTCTGGAAGCAGCTTGGGCTATATACCGGCTGTAAGTACAGCCCTCGGCCGGCAGGGCCTATAATACTGTATGGAAATGTAATAACGACTAACCCGAGAGACATACTTATAGCGAGGAACTTATGCGGGCCGACAAGGCCACCATACTGGCTAGTCATCTGTGACTCAACATGAGGAACACTGTATATCTACGTGACCGACAAGGTCACCTACTATCAGATTATGGCCTCGCGGCCAACGCAATTAACAATGCCAAATAGCTAAACAAGGCGCACGGCCTCACACAAGCCAGAGCCTGACTAACCCTGAGGAGATGTATATATGATACCAGCCTCTATGAATACTGATAAAATGGTCGGGACAGGGCTGGCCTACCCATACTAATACAATAAAATAAAATAAACTACCTCAAGAACAAGCTCCCGGATGACGAGGTGATGACTCTCTATAGGCCCAAAATTTGGAATCACGAGGATCGCCTCCTCGTCTATTAATACCTGCAAGTAAGTAATACAGCGCCCCAAACGGGCGTCAATTTACCACGCTGGTACCAGTATACCAAAGCAACTGAACACATCTGAATATAAACAACATAACTAGAAAAACTTACAGATAGCGGAAATAAAGCTGGATCTGTATGGGCGATAGAATGCGAATCGGAACTTTGCATGCTGAGAATGGCGGGGGCATGTACGCTCGATGTGGCGATCTGCTGTCTATTAGCTAACATATATAACATATATATACATATATATAGCAAGCAAGAACCAATACCAGCCCCATAAGCCCGGAAGGTGCCAACCAATCAAACAATCTATACCCTACCCGTGTCAAAACCATCCAAAGCTAAGTCACTCCACTCATATAGTAACTACGAGCACCTCCGGCCACTGGGTCTCCAGCTCAGGCTACTTAATGGCCTCTGATATAAATAACTGTATGCGAGCTAGGAGGACTCCACATGCATGTCGTAGCGTAACTGTATACGTATACGAAATCTGTTACTGGGCGCAAGCGCACAACGGGGTAAACTATACATGCTGATCATTTGATATAGGGAAAGCTTCATCCCATTTTCGTCCCTCTGCAGATGACATGCCTCCAGCAGGTGACGTACCCACCCGCTCAGTGGGTCGACATAGTTACCAACACAGGGGCAGCGAGGACGCTCAAGGTGCCCTCACAACACAAACAAAGTCTCAGCAATCAATAATCACATATAGAAGACATGTTTTAAGCGGAAGGGAAATACTATACGTAATTACATTTCTCATTCTAAACTCTTTTTACTTGTGTTATACTGATTCTCATACTGCTTTATACTGAATCTGGGTTCTTATCTGACTGTATGGCTATACTGTAGCCGAGATACTATCTAACTGTATTGTATCTGGAAGACTATCTGTCTGTACGATATCCTTTACTAACTTTCATTCTGAATATATGTCATAATATTACAAACATGCTTGCTAAACGTATCTTTGGACTATCTTGATTAAAAATAATATCTACTTCATTTGTCACTGTTTGTCTTTCCGGACTGAATTTAATATAACAACGCAAGACAGGTTTACTGAATATGCACAAAACTCAATATTCGCTCAGGTCTTGTTGCAGGTTCTGGTATTATGCTAAGCTAGAGTTGCTAACTTCTTAGAAGCGGCTTTACATACCTTCGCTTCTGATTTTCCGACTAACAGGCGAAGCTCGGTCAGTACTCCAGCTATTTCTCCCAACTGCATTACATATATATCGGTAGAACTAAATACACTATTATTCTGGAAGAAAACATCCCCTTTTGATATATATATAGCCCAAACTTTGAAACTTATTGAAGACGATCGAAAACTTGCAATTTCTCGAGGGCCAGAAGGGAGAAATATTCACTTTAAGGCTAAGAGCATATTGGCACTAATTTGGAGCAATTCCACTTACCTTAGCCCGGAGCACGACGATTTGTCGGCGAATTTCGTGAACTAATCCGTAGGAATGCTCCTTCTTGCTAAATACCTCGGTATGCGAGGTTAATTTGAATTGGGCCGCGTTTGACGGCGTAATCTATCGAAAATTATAAATATCTTACGCCTTCCTCTGTTCTCTGTCAGAGTTTCTAGAAATTAAATGTTTCTAATGAAAGAAATAAACCAGAAGTGGGCTTTATATGTGTGCTACAGGCGGAGCAACCAGCGTGTCACCAGGCCAGCGCGGAGGCTCCCCTCCGTGACACGTTGCCATCGCGGAGGGAGCTCTGCCCGGCTCCTTCCGCGATGGTTCGACGGGATTTCTTGTCAGTCTTTTCCCGGAGCCTTTTTCCAGCATGTATGGCTTCAAAATGCTCTTAACCAACACTTGAATGAGCCATCTATGTGTCGGGAGTTTCACAGGTGTAACACTTTTTGACCTTGCAACCCTTCAGCTCCAAAGGATACATTCCCCCTTTTTAGTGGAGTAAGTGAAAGTAATTTTTGTTTGTCTCCAGTCATGTGTCTTGAACAAGCCCATATCCATGTACTGTGCTTGCTCCCTTTCACTCTCACCTGAAAAATAGCTCGGGGTTAGTTTTAGGAACCCGGACAAGCTTGGGTCCCCTTTTTGTGATCAAAGGGATGAATCAAGTCTCTTCTTGCCCAGTGTAGCGGCAAGGTTTGTATGACCTGTTTCTACTGGTAGTTTTGTGATTAATTCCTTTAACCAACCAAGATACTCTATTTCTGCTTCTTACTGCTACTAGGCATTCAATTATAGGATGACCATATTTTACCACATAAGTAACATATATCTTGATGATACTTGATTCTTTAAAGAAGTTTATTCCAGCTCTTTCATTATGAACCCTCCCACTTAGATTATTTATAATCCCATAAGACTTGGTCCACCTATTTGATTTCTCAAGATCACATTTTAGTTTAGAAACTTCAAGACTTAATTTTCTTACATTTTCTTTTCACAAAGGTAATCAACTTCCACATTGTTTGAGTTCAGACATACATTCTCTGCTTCTCCTTTTGACGAGGACTTTTTCAGACTCTCACTGATAGTTTCAAGTTCAACAATATATTCTTCAAAGTGCAATTTTCTTTATCGATGAAACATCTTTACTATTTTTAAGATCAATGAACTCAAATTTTAAGCTAGCAAGAGCATTAAAAAAGATGATCCTTGTCAAGTGACTTTCTAGATTTATCCATTAAAGCATTCATCATAGAAACAAGTTTTCTTTTAGAGAGAGAGAGTATGCACGTTTTCATTCAAGTCCCAGATACTTACCTCGAAATTATTGTTTCCTTCATCAATATTAGAGTCCCTAGAGCCATGAATGCAGATTCATCGAATTTCTGCATCAGAACCATCGGAGTGTCAGATCCCCATGCAGCCATCATTGCATATTTTCCTTTTTCTTTTCCTTCTTCTTTTCCTTTTCAGCTCTCTCCTTTTCAACCCTCTCTTTTCTCCACTCAATTTCCCAGAGTGGACAATCTTTAACCATATGATCTATTTTGTAGCATTTGTAGCTAACTGCAAGAGACTTCTCATTGAAACCCTTTTTGCTACCTGTTCCTTTCTTGTCATGGCCCGTCTCTTTCTTGAGGAACTTCTTAAACTTTTTGCAAGTGTTATTTGATCATCATCAATATCAGGCTCATCACTATTAGGAACTTTTAAAGCCCGGTGAGTTTTCTTTGAATCCATCTTCATTCATAAGGTCATCCATGTTCATCTCATAAGTCTTGAGTTCCCTACTAACTCATCAAAAGTCATGGTAGAGATATCTTTAGCTTCCCTTATAGCAGTAACTTTGACATCATTTAGCCTTAGGAAGGACCATTAAGACTTTGTCAACTTGTTCTTGATGGTGAGCACCTTTCCCAGAGAGGATAATTCATTCACTTGTGATGTAAGTATTGTGATCATTTCTTGCAAAGATTTACTTTCCTTCATTTTGAATGTTTTATATTCAGTGAATAGCATAGCAACACTGAACTTCCTAACCTCTGACTTGTTCCTTCGCAGGCGTTGATCAAAGCATCCCGTATACGTTTATGCATTAAGCTTAATTTGAAATCGATTGTACTCATCAGGACCCAACCACATACGGGATGTTCTTAGATTTGACATTTTTCTTGAGAGCCAACAAGTCATCTGCAGTAAATTAAGACCTTACTTTTAGAACTTCGACTCCATCTATCATCTTCTTAGGAATGGCAGTTCACTTGAGTGATCTTTGTCCACGGCTCGTAGTCTTCAACTTTGGATAAAATTCTCCATGCGAGCCTTCCACCAAATGAAGTGTGATTCATTGAAAGAGGTGTCGAGTGGTTGATTGCCCTTCACAGTGTCAATGGGTAGTGCTAAAATTCATCATAATCTATCTTAGGTGTTAACCTTTTTAGATAAACCTTCTCACGATACCAATTGTTAGGCTGCCCACGACCATGAATTTTACTTATTTCGTTGGCTTATTGCCTGCGGTGGAAACAGGTCGTCGGCGTGTTTCAGCAATCTGATAAAGCGGTAAGTAAAGAACCTACGGTATTTTTACGTAGAAACACCGGCTCAAAGTGAAAAACCACGGCTGTACCTCCACGGGATTTTCCTCCAACTTCACTAGCAGAGAGCCTCTTCAAATAGCGGATTACAACAACCAAAAGGAATTATAAACTCTAATTCTGATTGTTCACTCCACCCTAAATGTATTTCCCAATGTCTCCTAGTATACTCTGCTTGAAGATAAAATCCTCTTCATCCAGTTTATAACTCAGATTAAGATTACATCAATTACAACTCAATGACTAACTCCTGGTACAAGATTGCTAACTTAGCCTATCACTTTATTAGGACCAAGTTCATCAATTGAATTTCCTCACACTCAAATGGTGAAAAATCACACTTTACATATTTCGTTTTTCTCTCTTTAACAGTGCACAGTTGCTTTGAAGTCACTTCTATATATATCCAACTCTTCAACATCTTCACGGCAACTTCTGTGCGCGCCTAGAGTCCTACTCCAAGTAGGAGTCCTACTTCAGTCTATATTTTGGCTTCTTTGTGTTTTAATCAAACTCCAACCCTTACAAATGGCATATGTTCAACTCTTCCAAGGGTTGTTTCTTCCTTCGATACCATCAAGTCAAACTTTTCTTGACTTTAAGTTGCTCCAAGTAGGACTCCTTCATGAAGTCAAACTCTTTGCCTCTTTAGTATTGTAGTAGAACTCCAATACTTCAATTTAGCACATGTTTATTGCCTTTGAGATTGTGACATGAAAGTAACCATCTTTGATACGTGTATTTTTCTTTGAACATTTACTGCTGCCATTTCAGCTTCATTAGACAGTAAATTTTATACTCCTTGGTGCTTGGCCCAGCCTGTTTCATCGACTGTCAATCATCAAAAATACATAGATCCCAACACAGCGGATAGAGGGTAGAGGCGAATTAAAATCTCCCCATAAAAGCCAAGGTTTATCAATGATCCAGGCCTTGCAATTGATCCACAAAGGTTTCTGTGCTCCACTGTATGATATCCATATGTTATAGTCATTAAACAATCCATGATGATCCCTCCCACGAATATGACGGTCTGCACCAATTGCATGCGACTTACCTGATATTTATCATACACATTGTCATCCTAGAGAATCCATACTCTCTTTCATTCTTAGCATGATTGCTTAGTTGGCATATAATTTCCAAGTAGGGCAATTCTGGCATTTACATTCTTTGCAGTATCCTTCCTCACTCCTAGTTTCTACTAATCCGGGAGATTAATTTGGTGCTCCTTGATGTAAGAAGTCAACTCTCTTTTCTTAAATCTTTTTGTTGGCCCTCTTATATTCCACATTAGCCAGAATCATTTGAATTCATCCTCCATCATCAGGAGGAGAATAACTAAAATGGTCATCACCAGATAAACTAGTAATCCATTTTTAACTGGGAGTTCATAATTCAATAAGTTACTACACGACCTTTGCATGCCTTTCCCTTTTTACTACCTGCCAGGATTCCTCAGTAGGACCTTATTTTGTAAGTGAAGTGGGATAACCTTACAAGATTCAGCAACTTCCTTCTCACTAGGGATGCATAGGCTTCTTTAGGCATCATACTTGTTTTGGGTTTTCTTCCTTTGGAAACTCCTGTTGTGGTTGAGGTCTGGATCTATCACAATCATGTCCAATTGAAGACACTTTCCACAAACACTGGCTTCCAGTCATACTTTATGGCTTGCTGAAACACATACCACTGATCATCCATAAGCGCAATCTCTGTTCAGCAAGGGTTTGAATTCACGTTCACTTCAATGAGCATACGGGCATAAGATACTCTAGTTTTCTTAGTCCCATGCATTCATCAACATACAATGGCTTTCAATAGCACTTGCAATACATTAAGAGAATTCACAACTCCAACAGTTCATCAGCAGACTGGAATTTCACCCACGGTGGCACCTCGGTAAACTCATTGTTGAAATCAAATTTTGGCGACCAATTGTTTAAAATTATCAAGTATAATGGTAACAGTATAAGGCCTTGAGTACATCACTTCCTTAAGATCTGCCATGCTTTTAGATTTGCCAATATAGTACCATCTTCATGATAAACTAGATCGGCATGAATTCGAGTCAGATTGGTATAACTTGAGCCATTGTATTGACTAGGTATCCCTTACTACATGCACTATGAGCACACTTCCCTTTTTGTTTCAGCCCTCAAAATAGATTTCTCCAATTTCACAACTAGGTTGCCATCAACTATATCTGGAGTGATATAAGTGGGGGCCATACCATTAGATGCAGCTCTATTACCGACAAAGAATGCATCCCGCGTCTCATCCTTCTCCCTGCCTTCATTCTTTCATCCTCTGCATTAGATTACTTTATCTTGCTCCAATGGAACAGTAACCATTCTTGGAGACAGTATATTGCAGTATTCACTATGACGTAATCATAGATAAGGATCTTGGTGTTATAGAAGGTTGGTGAGCTAGTCTCAGCTCTAGTTTATTCATGTCGGATCCTGATTGCTAGAATTCCACCATGCTTCATGGAAACCCGCTCTACTTCCTGATACCGTTAAGTTGAGTAAACTAGTGAGTGCAATTGATGACTTTCTTGATCTTCCTCTTCCTCTCTTCCACGCCATGGCGATAGAAGCTCCTAGTGAAA
Source organism: Datura stramonium (assembly GCA_018107945.1). Classification (NCBI taxonomy): domain Eukaryota; kingdom Viridiplantae; phylum Streptophyta; class Magnoliopsida; order Solanales; family Solanaceae; genus Datura; species Datura stramonium. Next base: position 34,541 of record JACEIK010003116.1, on the reverse strand, counting down.
ATAAACTACGACGAGAGCATAAGCAATTATTCTTTTTCTCCTTTTTTCTCTGTAATTAAGAACGTAATTGGTAAAACAGCAGGAATTTCATTGATTTTTCAAAAAATTATTAAAGAAGGCTGAATATTAGTTTAAATAAGCACAAAAATTAATGAATTAAAAAATTCTAAATATTAAAAAAAACTAAAATTAGTTATTTAAAAATGAAAAAATAAAAAAATTAAAAAGTGTAGATCCTCGTTGGGCTCACAAAGAGGTTCTTCTTAATTTAATTTTTTATTTTTTTAGTTTTTTAAAAATTTAGAATTAGAAGAACCTCGTTAGTCAACGGGTTCTGTTTTAAAAAGAATTAATTTTTATATGTGTTCCTCGTTGTGGCCAACGAGGATATATTTATTTATTTATTTTGTAATTTCGTGTAACTGAAATATAGTTAAAAAAATTAAAGCACCTCATTGGTAAGCCATCCGGGATTTCATTATTTTTTGTTTACATCTATTTGGATACCCTTAAGCTATCCATAGCTTTAGGAAATCAGACGTCGGAATGCTATAGTCTTCTGGAAAGTACCTAATATAAGGAAGGCAGTCACTTTAGATGATCCTCTAAATAGTCATAACTTGATTAGTGCTTCATACTCTCTTCTAAGCTAAGGGAACTTAATTCTTTTTCCAACTCTTTAATTAAAAATGTGAAATCCTCGTTGGCTTACCAGTGCTTTAAATTTTTAACTATATTTTAGTTGCACAAATTACAAAATAAATAAATAAAATTTAAAATCTATCCTCATTGGCCTACCAGCGAGGAACATATAAAAAGTTTTAGAATTTTTCTTAAAAAGAGAACCTGCGTCGAGACCGAACTAGGTTCTCCTAAATTATTTTTTTAAGATTATATTACACTTGACAAAAATAAAAATTAAATAGAAACTCCTCGGAACCCCAATGAGGTTCGAGAAATTTATTAAAAATTTTTAGTAGAAAGTGTCTGTTTTGGTGAACTTCGGATCTTTGGTTTTGTTTTGGCATTTTCTAAAAAAAATCCCTTTGGTCTTTGAGATCTCAACTTTTGAGCCATTTGGTTAGAAAATAGTTATTTCGGAATAATTAATGAATTCTTTTATTTTTTTAAAAACTAAATTTTAAACAACTAAGCATCACGTGGAGAAAAATATTTACATTACAGTTATAATTATCTTTTCGATCTTATCTTTTGAAATTTTCTCCTTTTGATGGAATTAATAATACTACAATATTCATGTAAGAGAAAGTTTTCTAACAATTTTTTCATGTTTGAATCAGGCAAATAAGTTCTTGTCTTTATAAACTATTCTTTTTCGTTCTTTCCTTTTCCTCTTTGAGTAATTTTATATTTGTATTATCATCAAAAAAGAAAATTTTATATTTTTTCAAAATTTAGTTTAATATTTAAATTTACTTTAGAGTATAATTACAAAAGCATAAGTATTACCTAGTAATTCAATTTAAATTTTATTGATTATTTTATTGATTATTTTAGATATCAATGTAACAAAAAAAAGGGACCAAATCCTAATTTTTCAATTTGAAATTTGCATGCGAGTGAATTCTTGTCACTAGTAAATGTCACTATTTTTATTACAATAGTGAATATCTAGTCTCCGCTTTGTTTTTCTCTAAACATGAAAATAACATAAAATTATGCCTACCGAGGCATAGGGTCATGTATGAACTTCTGTCCATGCGCACAAAGTTTAATAACATGAAATTAGGCGTACCAAATATAATTTAAAGTAATATAAACTTGTACTAAAGGATAGAAGTTCTTGCAATTGAAATTGTACCTAAGAGGCGGAGTTCATAAACTTGTGCCCATGTGCACAAGTTCAATAACATGTTCAGTAAGGAACTTGTGTCTATAGATAAAAGTCCATGCAATTGAACTTCTGCCTACTGAACTTATTCCTTCTTAGGCTAACCTATGTCTTGCAAAATAAAATTTTGACTTGTGATTTTTTTTTTTTTTGAATTTAAAACATTTTAGGGTATTTTGTCCCCTTTTTATAACTTAAAACATTAAAGAGAAAAAATCAAAGACCACCAATTTGGGGAGTAAAATTAAAGACCACCCCAAAATAGGGCAAATCGACGCAAAAATTTGAATGAAATATTTGAAAAAAAAATTCTTTTAATGCTTATTATTATTGATTTTGTAGAAAACTATTTTGCTTTTTTCCAAGCGAAACATAATTTTTAGGATATGTCTTTGATTTATATATTGACTAGAAGGATGCGTTAAAGCATTGTTCTCATTTCTTGACAATTATTATTATTATTATTATTATTATTATTATTATTATTATTATTATTATTATTATTATTATTATTATTATTATTATTATTATTATTATTATTATTATTATTATTATTATTATTATATTATATATCGTATTTATTATAAACCTTTATACACATTACCAAATCCTATGTGTAAAATAATGGATTTAAAAGTAAGAGCTATTTTGATTGAAACAAACTTTAGTAGGTCAAAATTATAACTAGAAGACCTATAAAGTGGGATGAAGTGATTTTCCAAAAGAATGAATGGTGAAGAGCGGCTGGCCCCGCCCTAGAAATAATATTTCTTCAGATATTCTGAAATTGAACAAACCTCAGATGGAACGGTTAAAATTCGGTTTCATAATATTAGGCTATTGAATTGTTGATGATATGGCAATACCTTCAGAATGTAGATCTAATTCTTATATCCTAAATGTAGCTGCACATACCTCTACCGCTGATTATATTGTAGATCTACCATCCTAGAGCATCTTCTCAAATTAGAAAGGAAGATGCTTCTAGATGCGTAGATACGATTTTGAAAAATGATCATGTTGATAATATCAAGTGAAATCACATTGTAACTCACGATATGGATCCTACTCCTTGATATGGATTTTCCAAGCTGGTTTATATGGATCAAAAGACTAAACTTGATTTTCACCAGGATCTCAATAAGGAAAAGATCCAACAAGAATTTTTCCTTCTAAATGGGAACCTTTTCAAAATTGGTTCTTTAAAAGTTTTGACAAAACAGAAGATTTTCAAGAAGATTTTTATAATGATCTTTCAAGAGTAAATAAAGCCATAGCTTTTGTCCGTAGTTTATGACTAAATACGTTTGTAGAATATATAGAAATGTTAGAACATGATTATAAGCTTTCAAATGAATGCTGTTACTAAATCGGTATTACCACGCAACAATCTTTTCAAATTGAAAGGAGAATAAAGTTATTTATTTTACAGCTTTACTTGGATTTAATAGATAATGAAAGCTTGCCTTAATTACTGCTAGACATGTTCAAACTTTGATTAGGCAGAATAATTATACAAATGTTTATGTGAGTATTTTAGGAGAGCATATTCTCTCTTTACATGAGAAGATTGACCAGTTTATATGCAGATCTCAAGAAAGGAAAGAATAGCTGAAAAGAGGTTATGCCTAAAGCTACTCCTAGTATTCAACGCCCTCCAGAGGTAAGGGACTTTGGAATTTGGTAATATGGCTGATCTGAGACCTTATTAGAAAAGAAGTTTAAAAGTTAAACCTCCCAGCCTTTGAATTAGAACAAGGACAGCTACAATGACAGATGGAATGATATTTCAAAGATGAGATTAATAAAATCTCAGAAAAGCATGCTAGGAAGCCAATACAAAGTGTACTGTTATCCTAGACCGACTCCTCGGGATGTTTTATTAGAAAAACAAGAAGCGTATATCTCTAACATTTATAGTGGAAATGAGATATGCTGAATGGAATATTGATGGATTATCTTGTGAGACAAATTTATACAGCGATGCACTTAGAATTTTAATGTTCGGTCTGGTTTGTAAGGCAAATGGTATCATGAAAATAAGATTGCTAATATGATTATAGCGAGTTTACGAGGACAGCAAGGATGGTGGGATAATTACCTCACTGAAAGCCAGAGAATGGCAATCTAAGTACTGTCAAAAGGGAAGGAGATACGCCAGAACCCAATATAGTGTACTCTCTGATCCTTACAATTATAAGCATTGCAGGAAGGTGGTCGAGATGAAAGGCGAGACCATTAGGACTATGCTCAGCCTTAGGTGCAAAACAACATCTTTCAGATGGTATAAAGATGTATTTTATCCAAGAGTAATGGAACTTCCTGAGTGTAATAACCCTCATTGGAATCAAATTCATAGATGGACTCCCTACTTTATTTGCGAGAAGAGGACAAACCCTTAGGGAGATAGGGTCAGTATAAATTATGAAGATTATACGTATGGAAAATTAATAAGTGTCTGTACACAAGAAGGAAGCATCCCTCTATAATGAGATAAGGTTGAACCAACGGTGAAAGATATCATCTTATTAAAGAAACGTCAATTGGGAGAATTTTGTGAACAATTTGCCAATTGATATGCAGGGAACTTCTAAGAAGCCTCATAGGCAAAGGAAGTAAAGAAAGGAAGAAAATACAGAAGAAGGTCTTATAGACCAGGAAGAAAAAGAATGGAAAGCGTGAAAAAGGAAAAGAATTATAAGGAGTCAAATTTCTGAAAAAATAAGAAACCAGATGTTTGTTATAAATGTGGAAGAATTGGCCACTATGCAAGAGATTGTAAGGTCAAAGATAAGATTAAAGTCTTGACCTAGAAGATATCCAAAGATTCTCTATGCAAAGATTTTATTAAATTCTTCACGAGAGAATTCATCTGTGAGATAGACATTCATATATTGAATCTTCAACAAGTGAGGATTTAAAGGTTCTACATGATAAAGATTATATAAGTTCATCAGAAGAAGGCATTTACCGTGTCAAGTAGGACAACCTTGCGAAAATAAGGACAAGGAAGATGAATTCTATCCAATTATATTCATAGTTTAAAAGATTTGAATATAAATGTCCTGACAGTGATAACTTGGTAGAAATTCTTAAACCAATTGATGATCCAATTTAAGATCTCAGATTATTGATAGATTGGAAGTACCCAAGCTTCTACTAGTGTCTCCAATACTTTAAAAAGTGCCTCTCAAAATAAAAGGTATACCATGGCTGAGGTAATAAGAAAACTCAAAGGAAGGTCCCAAAAGAATAATATGCCTACTACAATTCAAGATGCAGCGGGAAAAGAAATTGGGAATCTCTAAAGAAATTTATTCTCTTAAAAATCATAATATGGCTTTTGATGATAGAATTTCTTTAATAGAAGCACAGGAAGTTTATAAACATCCTGGAAAACAAGTTACCCCAAATGAAGAAGTTGTCCTATTATTTCAAACAATTTTCAAAATGATTTTCAAGAAATACCTCCTGAAGAAAAAGATTCTTTTCTAGAAACTATTGAATTAATCACGGCTCATAAACCCATCGCAAAAGTTACTATTCTTATTGATTATAATCTAAAGAAAGATTTTACTGCTTTAATTGATAGTGGAGCGGATTTAAATTGTATACAAGAAGAGGCTAATACCTTCGAGGTATTTTTCATAAAACTGTAATAGTCTTAGAAATGCCGATGGACAAAAGATGGGTATTAATTATAAATTACCCAAAGCTTATATTTGTACAAATAATATTTGTATTGCAGAGTCATTTGTACTTGTTAAAAACATCTCAAATGAGGTAATATTAGGTATACCTTTTTTCTGGCATATTTATCCAATTACCAGATAGGATGGCAAGATAAGCTGGTACTTTTGAAAGAAAGAAATAAAAATTGATTTTTATATCACAACCTTTTTCTAAATATGTTAATAATATTAAAGATATGATTTCCTCAAAATAAAACAAATTGATTTTTTAAAAAATGAAATTTGTTTGCATAAACTCTTCAAAACTCTAAAATAAAAGAAAATAGAGATTTTGAAAATCGAGTTTTCTCTCCAAATTTGTGGAGATACCCGAATATATTCATTTGCAGGAAAGGAAAAAGCGTATTGTAAGTCTTCATATGAAGAAAATTTTCTGAGGATAATAATATTCCTACTAAAGGCAAGGCCATGCCAAATGAATTCGAATATCTGGATTTGTGTAAGCGAGAAATTGATAATTTGCTACAAAGGGCTTAATAAGACCCTCAAAGTCGCAATGGTCCTGTACTACCTTTCTATGTTAATAAACAAGCAGAGCAGGAAAGAGGGAATAGCCAAGATTAGTAATAAATTATAATCACCTAAATAAAGTTTTAAAATGGATGAGGATATCCAATTCCTAATAAAAAAGATTTATTGGATAGATTACATGATGCTATCATATTTTCAAAATTTGATTGAGAATCTGGATACTGGCAAATCCAAATCTCTGAAAAAGATAGATACAAAACAACTTTTAATGTTCCAATGGGACAATACGAATGGAATGTAATGCCATTTGGATTGAAAAATGCCCCATTAAATTTCAAAAAATCATGAATGATATTTTTAATCCTTTCAACTAATTTTATTATTGTTTATATAGATAAATATCCTTGTATTCTCAAAACTTTAGAAATGCATTTTAAACATCTTGATTTATTAAGAAAATCATTATTCAAAATGGTTTGGTAATATCTAAGCAGAAAAATGTATTTTGGACAAATGTCGATTTTGGGTCACAATATAGAAAAAGGAAAAATTATTCCTATTCATAGAAGTATTGAATTTGCATCAAAATTCTGATGAGATTCTGATAAAACCCAGCTCCAGATTTTTAGAAGCTTGAATTATATTTCACCTTTTATAAGGATCTATCCAAAGATACGAGCGATATTATATGATCGTACGAAGAAAACCCTAAAGCCTGGACTGCAAAATCCCATACAAACGCAGTAAAAATATAAAAGCTAAGGTTAATAACCTACCATGCCTTACTTTGGCAAACCCAAATTGAGAAAATTGTAGAAATAGACGCCTCTGATATTGGCTATGGGGGAATTTTTAAGACAAATCTCCCCAGGATCTGAAACAAGAATATCTTGTTCAATTCACAATACGGAAAATGGACTAATAGTCAAAAGGAATTATGCTACAGTAGCTAAAGAGAATTTTAGCTATGGTGAAATGTGTACTAAAATTTCAAGGAGATTTATACAATCAAAAGTTCATAATAAAGACTGATTGCCAAGCAACAAGATTTATCTTTAATAAAGATGTTAAACATGATGTTTCTAAACAGATGTTTGCAGGTGGCAAGCTTTACTAGCTCTTTTGATTTTGATATACAATATAAAAAAGAGGTTCAGATAATAATCTGCCTGATTTTCTTACTAGAGGAATATATTAGCTAATAGCTTTGATTTTGCCTTATGAACTATACGGCCACAAGGTGGTTTCCCTTCCTCTAATAGAGGAAGAGGGAGAGGAAGAGGAGGAGCTCAAATAAGCAGAGATAATATTCTTACTCAAATTGGAAATCAAAAGGCTAGCCAATACCAAATATTACAACCACTTCTACTAGAGCAAGCACTTCAGGCGGAATATCGGGAGTAAGTGCAAACAACCAATTATACCAATAATTTGGATTTTGTAATCCAGCGTACACGGTGCCTCCACCTTCATACTCTGCAGTAACAAATGAAGAAGTTAATGAAGCTGCAGAAACATGAAAAGAATGAAAAATCAGAGGTAATATTCCTCATAGAACCAAAGTTTCAATGGAAAGATGACCCATAGCGAGATAATGCAAGCGTCTTTGTATTCTGACATCATATATCTTTGTTCCTACATACAAATACCGTATGCATTATGAGAATGCTCTCATCTGTATGGAGTCAGTTGAATTCCAACATTTTTACCCCTCAATACTAGAAAAGTTTATAACTTTTCAAAATTCATTATAAGAATGATTAATATTTTGAAGAATGAGGAATTAGCACCATGAGAGATAGAATATAATCACTACGGAACAACGAGGTAGAAGTAAAGTTTAATTGTGGGACTATATTGATGGCTTTTAGTAAAGCTTTGCTATATGAGAATGCTAATAAGAAGCATTCATGGTTCATAAAAATCTGCTCTAATAATTTTAAAAACCAGATACCAAATTGGTTTGGAAAATGGTGGACTTTATATGGTCCAAGTATTAACATTTTACCAGATGAGTTCAAAAGTTTATATCTTTGAATGGGTGGATATTTCACCTAAATTGTTAGAAGTTACTTGAAAGAAGACATATATTTTGAAGGAATATCCTCAATGTATTTCTTTATTTAATTTTCAATTCCGTGGATCATGAAATGGACGATTGAAGTTCAAAACACGGAAGAAGGATTTCCATGCCTGAAAAATTTTTATACAAAATTCTGGGTAAATTGCCTCCACAAATCTTGCTTGAAGGAAAAATTCCTTGACAAGAGTTAATAGACTCCATCAAAATTCCATCGAAACAGGAAGGCTTAATCCCAGATTATATCAGAAAAGGAGGAAATGAGCCCCCTTCAAATGCAAATCTCTAGAAATTAAAAATGAGGAAGAAAGGAGCGATTTCCAAAACAGAGCTGATTGCTTCATACTGTGCAAGGATTAAAAAGGACAGCAAAATCTAGGGATGGAATTTTAGGACAATATGTCCATAGCCACTTCTTCAAATGAAGAAGAATGAAACTGTCTAGCAGGAGAATCCCAAAGTGTTCATAGCACTGAGGAAATGGACATAGAATTATTCCTCAGGCAATTCAGAAATCATACGGAAGAATCTTCCACGTCAAAAGATGAACATATGGAAAAATAAAGGAAGGAGAAGATGGCAAGAAGAAGACAACCAACTTTATAAAAGTTGGAAAAATACAAAAGAAGAAGATAATCAATATTATAAAAGTTGAAAAATATGTAATCCTTTAATAAAGCAGTAGGACCCCATATCCCGGGTGAATTATTTAAAATGATGTAAGCAATGATGTATGTTATTTTAATTTTCTCTATCTTAGTCAACTATATAAGGATCACTTTGTTTAGAAGGAGGCGGGCTTGACCAACCCTACTTTGTATTCTCTCATATCTTCTCTTGTAAATCCTTATTCTATGGAATAAAAAGAGTTGTAAAATTCTCACTTCTGAATTGGAGTCATCATCATTATCATTATCATTATTATTATCATTATTATCATTATCATTATCATTATTATTATTATCATTATCATTATCATTATTATTATTATCTATTATTATTTTATTATTAATTTTGAGTAAAACTCTCAACTTAATTAGTATAGTTATCTTGAAAGTTCATCTATTATACTACGTTGGGGGTAATTCAAATTACTATCATATTTTAAATATCTGACAAAATAATTAGTTTCATAAATTATAGCTTTATTAAAATAAAATAGTAAAGAAGGACACACATTGATCAAAAAAATGCGTGTTCCACCGAAAACAAAGGAAGGGAAGAGGGGGCAAAATAAAAAGCAAAAAAAATTCTATTTGCTTTATAAGTCTATAATAATATATAATAAGAGGTTTTTAGACTTTGTCATTTTTTTTTTTAATTTGTAAAATTAAAAAATTAAAAAAGGAAATAATGATGTGATTATTTAAAAGTTGAAAATTTTAAAATTTAAAATTAGTTTAGGGATTCTTTTTAATTCAGTCTGTTAACGAAAAGGATAAATGCATTATCTTTTATTAGACGGTGAAAGTAGTATATATGTGCATCATTTGTTAAACAATGAGTGTAATATGCATCATTTATTAAACAATGAGGATATATATACTACTTGTTAAATAAGGATTATATGTACTCCTAAATCCACAAAGTTTAATGCTGTTTTCCCCTTTTTCCTAATTTTCATTTGACCCAGTAATTATTTTCCTTTCTTGAATCAAGAAACAAGGGTATACGTTTATCTTTTTCTTTTTTTCCCTAAAGGGATTGAGTATGGAGGACAATTTTTTCTTGATAAAATCATATTTTAATGTTGATAATAAAATATATTTTCAAGGAAACTTTTCAATTAGCAGTGACTTCCGTCACTTATGAGATTTGAGTGAATACTCATTTTTCATTTAAAAAGTATAATAATTACATTATTACTGTATCTCAATTATTTCAATCAATACTTTTATATTATTATCAACATTTAGCATTCACAATCTTTGTGATTTTTGTTGTATGACCTCAAAATCTTGGAATTTGTAATTATTTTATTTATGACCTTCATTTGTCCACTTACCAAATACATAATATTATTAGTAATTTATTGAACATTAAACTATTTTTCTTTATTTCGTTCACTATTCTTCTTTTTGTTAATTATTCAATTTATAGAATTGTGAACATAATATATACGTCACCACATATCATCATATATCTAGTTAATTTCCATATTTCTATTTTATTATGGTATCAAGGAAAAGTTCAACAATAATATCGATCCGCGTGGAACTTTAATTTTAATTTTTGTAATCATAATTAAGAGAAGAATGGTAACTTATAAATTATTGTTTAATGCAACCCAAAATCTATGAAGGAGTTATAATGACATTTTATACTAACCCTACGAGAGGTAAGCCGGACCTCGTCAAAATTCTAGAATCAACTAATCATGCGGAACAAAAGAAATGGCATAAAACAAAGTCATAACTTAGCTTTCATATAGATATATAAATGCGAAAATAGCCAAATACAACCCCGGAACTCAGTATCACTTGTATAAGAGCGGCTATAAGTTAAATACATTATTCAATGTGAATATAGCATGCGAAATAATAAAAGATAGAAAAGTAAAAGATAGAGGGAGTTGGCACCACAAAAACGCCATGTAGCTTACCACGAACTCCGAATATAGCTACCTCAGACGCTGATTCCAGCAAGTCTGTGGTACTAGGAGCACAATCGCAAAATGTAGAAAATGGTATGAATATGGAAACGTGTATCTTGCAGGGCAAAAGCCATCATAGGCCGATCAATATGGAGTTCGAAAGTTATATCATATAAAGTACAAAAAATAATACAACTAAGGCATTGGATTTATAAAGTTAAATGGGGTTCCAAATTCTTAACAACCTAATATTGTTGCAGGATGAACAAGGAATTAGAACTCGAAAAATAGGATAAGGGAGGGATAAAAATCTTTGTGAAATAAGCTAAGTGTGAAGTGGGCAATTTTGAGTAGCTTCTGATTCGGGGGACCGCTACAGCGGTGGAATTCCCCCTGCAGCGAGACCATGGTAGCCGTCGGAGTTCCGCTATGAAGAATTTGTAAAGTAACCCAAGCTAGAACCGTCACAGCGATGTCTGCTACGGCGGAAATGTAATTTCTTGCAATGAGCAGCGGAATCGGAAGTGGGTTTTAAGTGGAGATTAAGGTTTTTCCATTATTTTCAAAATGTGAGAGCAAGGTCGGGCATTTAGCTACTCCAGAGCAGAGAGATTGTTGCACTAAGGTGAGTTTCTTGTCCTCTAGCCCCTTTAATGGTATTGATTATTGTAGAAAGCTTAGAGAGACCCGTTAATGGTGAGAATTCTAAACATAGAGAACCTTAGGTTGATGAACTAAGGCTGGATTGTGGGATGATTAGGGGGTAATTTGGATTGATGTTTGAAGGATTTTGATTTAATCCCTAGAATTACGTGTCGGAACGAGGTTGCGCGGAAAGTGAAACTACAGAACCGAGTAGAGATTGGGGTATTAACTCAAAACACCCCAAAGGGGAAGTTTGATCTAATTATACCATGATTGAATAGTAAGTAATGAATTACTCTTATTTGTATAGATTTCAGACAATTCAAGAAGCGTTGAGGAAGAACAAAAACCATGCTGATCAACCGAATTGTTATCTTCGAATTACGGGGTAGATTATGGTTAGAGGGATTGACCTTGTATAATGACTTGTATGCATGTGTAATAATGTTATGAGATTAGTCTTGAACATTACCTATTAAAATGGTTTATTTGAATAAATAGGAAAGATCATATTAATATGAATGACGTTATGAGTTTTGTGTAAAGTTCATTGAATTGTGAAGTGTATTTCTTTTAGAGAATGCTACAATGTGAATCGATGACCTATATATGTGCAAGTGAGAGAGAGTGGTATCTAGACTCTATGTTTGAATTATATATATATGTACGTATGTATGTACGTATGTACGTATATATGAGTTTATCATATTAATGGATGAGGAATGAATGAATAATAAAAGTATCCTGAGATGGTGGCTCGTGCTCGGGGAGCATCAAGCGAAGGCGATATTATTAGTCGCTCGAGTCCGAGGAGCATCCGGACGAGCATATAAGTGGGAGCGGATTCCACTTGGCCGTATGGAGATTACATGATTCTCGAATCCCCTACAGGTCATAACTGAGAAAAATTAAGATCCTCGGGAATGTGTATGCACACTGAGATTATGAATTTTGAGTGGTAACGGGAACATGGCGGAGGCTGTGCCTGACATGTCACTACTGTAACACTTCTTTCAGCGTTGTATATGTATAAATGAATGAAGAATGTGAGATGGTTGTCGGAAAATATGGACATTATGCAATTTGGAACACAAAAGACATGAATCTGGTTCTAAGTGTGACACAATCATGATGTTAGTGATTATTGAGTGTATTTTTGCTTGTAATTACCTGTTGCGATTGTATGGGATACATATTTGCCTATTTTATTGATTCTGATTGGTGTGATAGTTGAATTGATATAGAGCATTGCTGATTGATGAATATTCTGGAAGATGCATTCATTAGACTTTTTACCTAAGTGTACGCGTTGCGGTGAAATGCTGGGTGCAAAGTAAGACAATAACCAGCGATCGGTGAAACTGAAGGGAAGATAATCGGTGAAAGCGAGATCAGCTGTCTTTGTATTAGAGTTATTCAGCATTTATATTAGTTTATCTGCTCTGTATGTTAAAGACTTATTTTATGTCATTGTTTACTCATTTACAATTTCTAACCCTCAAGGGGCTGATGACCTTATATCTTCCCAAGTAGAGTGCATCTTTGTATGATTTAACAGCTGTAAAATCAGTTTCATATAGAGCATGAATCATCACCTAGGTTGGTACGTGACACAATTATAAATATATATTTAGATCTTATCCATGAATAAATAATTAACATTAGTTTAATTTAGTAAATAATTAGGCTGGAAATCTCTATGAGTTCGACATTTAATTTATAAAATCACTATGTAGCAGCCTTGATTATATACACTTACGAGTGTGTTTGAATGCGACAACACTTATAACGTTGATTACTTAATAGCAAGCCATTAAAGACAGGAGAGTTCGACATTTAATTTATATAATCACTATATTACTTGTATGATTATATACACTTACGAGTGTGTTTGAATGCGACAACACTTATAACGTTGATTACTTAATAGCAATAGCCATTAAAGACAGGAGATGAGTTCGTTATAATAAACTCTAGATCCAAGTCTAATTGTTGTCAAGTTGTCGTTGAGCCTGTAACAGTCAACTACATTGATTGAAATTTTGTTTTAATTTCTACACTTGAGTTTTAGTCTTTGATGAGTTTCATCAGTTGGAGAAAACTGATATGGGTGAGGTACTACTAGAGTTTTGTTCATTTGATTATTGAGTTGTAATTTAAAATCACTCTTCATGTTTNCTTCATTTGTCCACTTACCAAATACATAATATTATTAGTAATTTATTGAACATTTAAAACTATTTTCTTTATTTCGTTCACTATTCTTCTTTTTGTTAATTATTCAATTTATAGAATTGTGAACATAATATATACGTCACCACATATCATCATATATCTAGTTAATTTTCTACATATTTCTATTTTATTATGGTATCAAGGAAAAGTTCAACAATAATATCAGTCACTGATGGAACTTTAATTTTTAATTTTTGTAATCATAATTAAGAGAAAGAATGGTAACTTATAAATTATTGTTGTCACAACCCAAAATCTGAAGGGTTATAATGACATTTATACTAACCCTCTGAGAGGTAAGCCAGACCTCGTCCAAAATTCTAGAATCAACTAATCATGCGGAACAAAAGAAATGGCATAAACAAGTCATAACTTAGCTTTCATATAGATATATAAATGCGAAAATAGCCAAAATACAACCCCAGAACTCGGTATCACTTGTATAAGAGCGGCTATAAGTTAAATACAGCTATTCAATGTGAATACACTGTCTGAAATAATAAAAGATAGAAAAGTAAAAGATAGAGGGAGTTGGCACCACAAAAACGCCATGTAGCTTACCACGAACTCCGAATATAGCTACCTCAGACATGATTCAACAAGTCTATTGGTACTAGGAGCACAATCTGCATAAAAAAATGTAGAAAATGTAGTATGAATATGGAAACGTGTATACTGGGAATTCAAAAGCCATCATAGGCCGATCAATATGGAGTTCGAAAGTTATATCATATAAAGTACAAAAAATAATACAACTAAGGCATTAGTTTATAAGAAGTTAAATGGGGTTCCAAGTGTAACAACCCTAATATTGTTACGGGATGAACAAGGAATTAGAACTCGAAAAATAGGATAAGGGAGGGATAAAAATGCTGTGAAATAAGCTAAGTGTGAAATTGGGCAATTTTGAGTAGCTTCTGATTCGGGGGACCGCTACAGCGGTGGAATTCCCCCTGCAGCGAGACCATGGTAGCCGTCGGAGTTCCGCTATGAAGAATTTGTAAAGTAACCGCTAGAACCGTCACAACGATGTCTGCTACAGCGGAAATATGACTGCTGCAATGAACGACAGGAATCAGAAGTGGGTTTTAAGTGGAAATTCTGGGTTATTTTCCATTATTTTCAAAATGTGAGAGAGCAAGGTCTGAACGCAGTTGCTTCTCCAGAGCAGAGAATTGTTGCACTAAGGTGAGTTTCTTGTCCTCTAGCCCCTTTAATGAGTATTGATTATTGTAGAAAGCTTAAGCGGACCCGTTAATGGTGAAATTCTAAACATAGAGAACCTTAGGTTGATGAACTAGGGCTGGATTGTGGGATGATTAGGGGGTAATTTGGATTGATGTTTGAAGAGTTTTGATTAATCCCCTAGAATTACGTGTCGGAACGAGGGTTGCGCGGAAAATTGAAACTAGAACCGAGTAGAATTGGGGTATTACTTTCAAAAACACCCCAAAGGGGGGGGGGATTTGATCTAATTATACCCATGATTGAATAGTAAGTAATGAATTACTCTTGTTGTATAGATTTCGAACAATTCGAAGCGTTGAGGAAGGGCAAGGCTCCTGCTGAGTAACCGAATTGTTATCTTCGAATTTTGAGGTAGGTTATGGTTAGAGGGATTGACCTTGTATAATGACTTGTATGCATGTGTAATAATGTTATGAGATTGGTCTTCGAACATTACCTATTGTTAAATGGTTTATTTGAATAAATAGGAAAGATCATGTTAATATGAGATAATGATTATGAGTTTTTGTGTAAAGTTCATTGAATTGTGAAGTGTATTTCTTTTAGAGAATGCTACAATGTGAATCGATGACCTATATATGTGCAAGTGAGAGAGTGGTATCTAGACTCCTAAGTGTTGAATTATATATATATGTACGTATGTATGTACGTATGTACGTATGTATGAGTTTATCATGTGTACTTAATGGATGAGAATGAATTGAATAATAAAAGTATCCTGAGATGAGTGGCTCGTGCTCGAGGGGAGCATCCAAGCGAGCGATATTATTGAGTCGCTCGAGTCCGAGGGGAGCATCCGGACGAGCATATAAGTGGGAGCGGATTCCACGCCGGCGCGGTACATGGATTTCTAGAATCCCCTACAGGTCATAACTGGAAGGGAAAATTAAGATCCTCGGGAATGTGTGTACACTGAGATCATGAATTTTGAGTGGTAACGGGAACATGGCGGAGGCGTGTGCCTGACATGTCACTATATGTTTTACTTTATTTTGTCGCGTTGTGCTTATATGTATAAATGAATGAAGAATGTGAGAGATGGTTATGGGAAAATATGGACTTGTTATGTAATTTGAAACAAAAGACATGAATCTGGTTCTAAGTGTGACACAATCATGATGTTGGTGATTATTGAGTGTATTTTTGCTTGTAATTACCTATTGCAATTGTAAGGGATACATATTTGCTATTTATTGATTCTCAGATTGGTGTGATAGTTGAATTGATCTGTAGAACATGTGAATTGATGAATATTGAAGGTGCAGCTAAGTCGAGCTACTGCCTAAGGTAGTACCGCTGCAGTGAAAATACTTCCAGTGCAGTAAGACCGCTGTAGCGATCAAGTGAACGCTACAGGGGAAGGCTCAATCCAGTGAGCAGGTCAACTGTCACCTGTGTTAGGGACATTGCGCTTGTATTGATTTATGTACTCCTGTATGATGTTAAAGACTTATTTTATGTCATTGTTACTCTGTTTACACGTTATTATCTGAGGCTGATGATGTACCATGTCTTCTGGCGGAGTTATGTTATATGATTTAGCATGTAAATCAGTTTCATATAGAGCATGGTCCGCCTCACCTAGGTTGGTGCGTGACACAATTATAAATATATATTTAGATCTTATCCCTTGAATAAATAATTAACATTAGTTTAATTTAGTAAATAATTAGGCACAAATCTCTATGAGTTCGACATTTAATTTATATAATCACTATATTACTTGT
>JACEIK010003115.1:130509-179226 GCA_018107945.1 Datura stramonium | reverse complement strand
TAACTAGTCAGCATGGTGGCCTTGTCAGCCCGCATAGGTTCCCTTATGTTCAGTTGTTCTGGGTAGCTATTATATTCCTACAGGTGGCTATAGGCCTTGTCGGCCGGAGGTTGTATTTACAGCCGTTATATAGCCCGTTGTTTTCATAAATCTAGAATTAGAACCAGCCTGGCACCAGAAGTGCTTAGGATCAGTAGTCCAGCCATCCACGTCCTAGTAGGGCACCAGGTGCCAGTCATGCTTCCCAAGGCGGGGCGTGACAGGTTAGTTTGAAAATGCTCATGAGACCTAACCCGGTGATTGAGTATAGTCATCCAATAGGGACGAACTAATCGTTCGAATGAACTTTAGTTATCAATTCTACAATTAAGCATTCATGATGATCATGTATGTATACCCAAAGCAGTTATGAACCATGGGGAACACCAACCCTAGTTATCCTTCATTCTTGATTTCAACCAAAATTTTAACAGTTGTTTTAATTATTGCTTTCTTTAGAACCCCATATTTTGGAGTAACTAACCAAAAGTTCACTTACCGAATTTAGTCTAGCTCTTCCATATTCCCTGTGAGATCGATCCCCACCTCTAGTTGGGTTCTTTATTGACAACGTCCGCTTCATACTTCGGTAGGAGGTATGGTTTGAGAATTATCAATGGATCGTAACATACGACCCGTACCATGAGCCATGGTGAACATCAGAAGATTATTCAATACTAGGCAGAACTTCAGACACAGCAAATAGTACGAGCGTAGGAGGAAGGTACGAGGCGTACCACAACACTCCTGGAAAACTTCAGAAGATGTCAGAGTTCTCAGGGCCAAACCACGGATGCCTTGTATGACTCGTAGGAATGTGGTACAAGTCATACCAACCTACCAACACTTAGACAAATCTGCAGCAACCAAGGACGTACGAGAAGCAGGTATGACTCGTACAATCCTACTATGGGTCATGGGTTTAGTCGTGACACAGTCGGTGCCAGATATGGAAAATTCCCTATTAGCTTAATAAAAGGTTTTGAATGTCTTTATAAATAGCTTTTATGTTTTATTTTAGTCATAGAACATAGAAACGAAGTAGTAGACATGTAAAGAATATTATTTGTGAATTTTTATCAAGTTTTGTTCTTAGGATCAAACTTTATGATTTCCTACATTGTTCTTGAGATCGTGTTTGATATTTAGATCTAGTTTTCTTCCAATTATTGCTGTAAGTATTTAATTATATATTTTTCTATGAACGTAAATTGTAATCTTACAATCATGAGAGGCTAAAACCTCCACAAGTAGGGGTTGTGGGAACCATGATGGATTAACGAAATAGGGTTACATAAAAGTGATTCAAAACAATGTTAAACGCTAGTATTATATTCTCTTTATATTTAAACATTTCTTAATGGTGTACAACGTTAGTACTTGCCCGAATTCTTTACTTGCTTGAACCTAGAGAAATAAAGATAAGGAAAAGAGAATGATCATTGAATTACCTTGAGTTGTGGTCACAGGATAGTTAAATTTGGAACATATTGATAACGGTTAGTTTGAAATCACTCATGAGACCTAACTTGATGATTGAGTATAGTCATCCAATAGGGAAGAACCAGTCGTTTGGATGAACCCTAGCTATCAGTTCTACAAGTAAGCATTGGGATTACTCACGTGTGTATACCTGAGTAGTTATGAACCCATGGGGAACACTTACCCTAGGTATTTGCATATCTTGATATTAATCACAACTATAATCTTGTTTTAATTTTGTTTTCTTTGAAAGCCCCCAATTTGGAGATAACTCACCAACAAGTTCAATTACCGGCATTAGCCTAGATCTTACCCTATTCTCGGTGGGTTCGACATCAACCACTTTGGGTTCTTTATTGAAAATGTCCGCTTCATACTTCGCCCAGAAGTGTGAGTTTGAGCGTTATCAAAAGTGGTGCCATTGTCAGGGAATATGGCTAAGATTATATTAATTGCTTCTATTGGACTTTTGGTTGTTATTTCTTGATTTACGTTTTCTTTTTGTTTTTGGATATCCACATGTTGTTGCTTGGTGAATTCCAAGTACTCTTCGGAGAGGAAAACCCCTGATTCCTTTGGATCTCAAACTCGAAAGAACACTATGAAAAATGGAAAACCAAGATCAGGGAGATGTCCATATTGTTGAAGAAGCTAGACAAGTCGAGCTAGCTCGGTAAGCTGCACTTCTGGATGCGGAGGATTCTCGAGATGAGGTTGTTAATGCTATTCGCCATGGAAGGGGAAACCGAGGTCAAATATATGCCCCTCAGTTTTTCGATGAAGATGACCCGAACATTGATGAAATCGGGTCAACCGTAGCTATCGTACCACCACCATTGCCTACCGGGGCAAAATTTGACATCACTAGCACCATGATCCAATTATTGAATATGAAAGGGGTGTTTAGTGGTCACATAGCTGATGATATCAACCTGCACCTGATGAACTTTGTTGGAATATGCAAGGCGTATAGGTCGCCCAGAGTCAACCAAGATGCTATAAGGCTAAGACTCTTCCCCTTCTCTCTGTCTGGGGAGGCCACTTTATGGTTATTGGAGTTACCCAATGAATCCATTACCAACTGGAGGGAGCTCAAACAAGCTTTTCTAGAGAGATTTTTTCCACCGTCCAGGATGCTGCAGCTTAAAGACAAAATATATAATTTCCGACAATTGAAGACTGAGGCACTTTACGAAACCTGGTTGAGGTTCAAGAAGAAGTTGACCAAGTGCCCAAACCACAAAATTCTTGATGACTATTTGTTGGAGATTTTCTATAAATCCTTGAATAATAGTACAAAAATAGTAGCAGACACAGTGGCGGGAGGAGCACTAATGAGCCACACCTGGGAGCATGCTGCCACTATTCTAGATAGAGTGACCAAAACAAATATAGCATGGCACACCCGATAAGCAGAAGCAACGGTTGGTACATATGTTGTTGGTTTGACTGCAGACAAACGAAAGAAGGAAGAAGAACGTGACCGGAAATTGGCTCATATACGCACATCATTGGACTTGCTCACTAAGAATATCATGGGAGATGAGCCAGAAAGGTTAATGCAGTAGGGACACAGGGACAAGAGCCATGGTCTGACCACTCAGATTTTGAGGAGGAGGAAAACTTCTTGGACAACCAGGTGGCGGGTTCCAAGCCAATGCCTAAGGGTCTGGACAAGACACTTGGCGCCAAGGGTTAGGAAACAAATATCGGAACCAATGGTTACACCCTGTAAATTCTTGACATGTAGATGGCCTATTCGTATGTTGGTTAAGAGTTTTAGAATGCCATACGTGCCACAAAAGGGCCCGGGGAGGGACCGTACAAGCGCCAAGTCGGCGCGTCGCAAGGCAAATGCGACATATATAAATCGCATTCGATGAATGCGACTTATAAATTGCACTCAACGAATACGAATTATAGGTCCCAACTATATAAGCCACCACTTCGTTTTAAAATTCATTCTCCCCACTTTTAATTTTCGGAAACGAGCAGAACAGTAGGAGGACGAAGGGATTCTTTAAAATTTCTTCCGTTTACGCTGCTAAACGCCGTCAAAACTCAAATTAATCTTGGGTAGTGAGGTATTAAGCCGCGAGGAGCATTCCTACGGGTTTAGTTTCATGAAATTCGGTCGGCGAATCATCGTGCTACCGAGCTAAGGTAAGTAGAATTGCTCGAAATTAGTGTCAATATACTCCTAGCACTAAAGTGAGTATTTCTCCCTTCTGGACTTTCGAGAAAAAGTGAGTTTTCGACCGTATTTCGATAAGACAAAGTTTGGGCTATATATACATTAAAAGTGATATTTTATTCCAGAATATTAGCGTATTTAGTTCTAATTGATATATATATATGAATGCAGTTAGGAGAAATAGCAGAAATCTTGACCGAAACTACACTTGATTGAGTCGGGGAAATCGGCAGTATGTAAAGCTAGTTCGCCGTCAAGTTAGTATCCGGTATAGCAAATAGCGTGAACTATAGAATAAAGAATTTAGAAGTCGAGTGAGTCAGTATGAATCTAGCAAGAATGTTATAATATTATGATATATTTAGAATGAAAGTTAGTAAAAATATCGAGCAGTCGGATAATATCTCGGATACAATATAGCTCGGTGTGAAATCCAGTTTAATGCGAAAAAGACTTGAGAATAAGAAATCAGAATATAGATAGTATTTCCAGATCAAACATGCTTGCTACTATACGTGATTATTGTTTGTTGAGACCTTTTGTGCTATGAGGCACCCTTAGAAGCGTCCCTCCCACCGCCCCTGGGGTAATAGATGTGTCGACTCGCCCGCCGGAAAATGAGATACGTCACTCCAAGGAGTGGCATGCCGTATCACGGTAGGGCAGATGGGATGCAGCATTCCCCATATCAGGCGATCAGCATAACGGTATAGCTTACCCTGTTGAGCGCTTGCCTAGGGAGCAGATTACAGATACAAATACAGATACAGATTACGGTTACAGTTACAGGTGTCCTCCGGACTCGAGACACGATTATAGTTAGAGGCCATGTGAAACTGCCGAACCAGGGGGCAGTAGGAGTGCTTGTAGTTAGTGCGAGTGAGTGATTTATTTTTGGATGGTTTTGACAGGTAGGGTATATAGGTGTGTGTTGGTTGGCACCTTCCGGCTTATGACGGCTGGTATAGGTCCTTGTTTGCTATATATATGTATATACTTGACATCATCAGCGGATAGACAGTCGCCATGACGGTGGTATGCTCCTACCGTACCATCGGTATAGATAAGCTTATTTCAGATTCCATCGATCGAGGCAGTTTCAGATATTTTGCCTTTCAAGTACTAGTAATTGTTGTTTGTATTCAGTTGTGTTCAGTTTTGCTTCCACATACTAGGTACGGTGAGTACGACGCTCGTTGGGGATCATTACTTACTGCGGTACCTATGAAGCCGAGCCGATCCCTCGTGATCTAGCAGCCATGAGTCATCGGCTCCCTGTCATCCCGGAGCTTGATATGCAAGAGTGTATTTCATTTATTTTGTTGTATAGTACGGGTAGGTGGAGCCACTGTCCCGACCATCTTATCCGTATTCTTAGAGGCTTGCGGGTGTGTTTATATCTCTGTAGTTAGTTGTGTGGTCGCGTGGGAGCCGTGCGTATGTTAGTTATTTATGTTGGCCGTGTAGGGCCCAATCCAGTTAGTAGTGGTGACCTTGTCGGTCACGTAGCTGTTTAGCATCTGTTGTTTGATTCAGAAATATGGCAAAACATGTGGTAGCCTTGTCGACTGCATAGAGCTCCCTTATAATGTCTCATCCTGGATTGCATTGTTGTTTATGCAGTGGCTATAGGCCTAGTCGGCCAGAGAGCTGTATTTATAACCGCTTCTATGGCATTGATTCCGTGAATCAGAGTTGAAACCAGCCGAGGCACGAGATGTGCTTAGGTTGTGTCTAGCGATTCGGGGTTCTAATGCATTCCTAGGTGCTAGTCATACCCCAAGGCGGGCGTGACAACTTGGTATCAAGTAGGTCGTATCCCAGGAGTCTGCAACCGTACTATGTAGAGTCTTGTCTATGATTGTGTTGTGCACAACATACTATAGGTAGGAAGGCACACAAGGCATAATAGGATGGTTACTCTTTCTTTATATTGATCGTCTCCTTAGAAACGATGCAGTATAGGGATTTGAGTTCCAAAAAAAGTTATCATACTCTTTGTTTAATGATAAAATGGCAGACCAGTGACACCTTGCCACAGGCATAAAGTGGATACTGCCGGCGGAAAGCACCAGCCCAGGATGCCTCGGCTTCATTTTGGAATCAGCCCAATCTGTGGGCGATATAGAGGCATCACCTGGCCTTCTCGTGATCCCTATCTCGTAAGGAGCCATTCCAGGACGACACCGTCTCCGATAGCTCCTGTACTACACCATCCGACCAGGAAGTTCGCAGTGTTGTAGTTATCTTTGGCACAAATGATGGCTACTTAGCGCCGGTCGGTGCCACCCCGTAACAGCGAAGCCGTAAATTGATCCGACAGTTCGGAGTCAAGAATTTTGGCATTAGGTTCCCCCTGGTCATAGGGTCAGATCAGGCAGAGGACCCCAGGATTTCCTAGATCAGATGTAGAGAATCTTCTGGGTCATGCATGTGACACCTACCGGGTCAGTTGAT
Organism: Datura stramonium; assembly: GCA_018107945.1. Lineage (NCBI taxonomy): Eukaryota > Viridiplantae > Streptophyta > Magnoliopsida > Solanales > Solanaceae > Datura > Datura stramonium. The sequence continues at coordinate 173,054 of JACEIK010003115.1, read as the reverse complement.
ATGGAAGTATTTCAGTTGCAAGACATAGTTGTGTTATGGTACGAGAAGGCAGGAAGGTCTCGAGGAGATGTTGCCCCTACGACCTTGTCCAGCTTCTCAGAGCCTTACAGGTCGTTATTTGACGCGGGAGAGATCGGCAAGCTCGGATGGATCAGTTCTTACACTTGAGTAGGAAAGCGTACGAGAATATGCCCTACAATTTGACTCCTTAGCCCGGTTGTGCTCCGGCTTTTGTGGACACCATGCAATCTAGAGTGCACCCGATTCATTGTAGTTAGACAGAATACATTGAGGCATGCATGACAGCTACATTGCAGGAAGATATGGACATTGCTCGGGTGCAGGCCTTTGCCCAAACTATTGAGGGCCTTAGACAGCGGCAAAAGGGCAGGTAGGCATTATAGATCGGAGCGGCGCCGCGGATATATCAGATGAAATACGAGAGGGGAGGTGAAGAGGACCCAGGCCCCAGTTGTCAGAAAGGCCCCTAGACCCCCACCTCTACGACAACAATAGAGGTAGATTTATTCATCAGGGCGATCAGTGCAGTGGCAGTTTTCGAACATGGATTCCCTCAATAGAGGAGGGTAGAGTAGAGTAGATACACCCCCACATGCATATTTACAGCCGAGCCTCTGGGCTTGTAGATATGACTCCACAGGGTGTTATATATGCGGGCAGGAGGGGCACATGATGAGAGATTGTCGGCCAGGGGGCAAAGGTAGCCGAGATAGCTAGGATAGGACATCGGCGGGCCACAAGCTCCAGCAGCCTCGGCGGGGTGTAAGCCCTCAAGTTCAGCAGGTAGAGGCCGAGGTAGATCAGGAGCTTCTAGTTCAGGTGAGCTCAAGCCGTACCTATGCATTACCAGGGAGACGGGACTCAGAGGTGTCTCGATGTTGAGTAACAGGTATGATGACTATTTGCTCATACCACAGCATGTATTGATTGATCGGGGGTCCACTTTGTACGTTGCTCCATTTGTAGCTCGAAAGTTCAGTGTTGCTACAATTGCTTCAGCAGCCCTTTTCAGTAGCTACACCCGTCATTGACTCCATTATAGCTAGCATAATTTATCGAGGGTGTAGTAGAGGTTGCTGTTCGTCAGACTACAATAGATCTGGTAGAACTAGAAATGATTGATTTCGATGCCATTATGGGTATGGATTGGTTGGTGCCATGCTATGCCAATATAGAATGTTGGACCAAGACGGTCTGATTCCACTTCCTGGGAGGCAGTGCGAGAGTTGAAGGGTAGCACAGCTTCGCCAAAAGGTAGGTTTATTTCCTACCTTCAGGCGAGAAAGAATTTATAGCCCCAAGGGATGTATTCACCCTGAAGCCAAGAGAGTTCAAGATGTTCGGGTAGAGCCTCCCGACACTCCGGTAGGTTCCAGTGGTGAATAGATTCTAATGTATTTCAGATGATCTACCTGGTATTCCCCCAGAAAGGAAAATAGATTTTGCAATCGACTTGCTACCAGGCACGCAACCCCTTATCAATTCCTCCGTATCGTATGGCTCTTCTTGAACTTAGAGAATTAAAGGAGCAGCTGAAGGATCTGTTAGATAAGGGCTATATCAGGACGAGTACATCACCATGGGGTGCGTCAGTTCTATTTGTGAGAAGAAGGATGGCTCGCTCCGCCAACACTAGACTACCGGCAGTTGAATAAGGTTACGTTAAGAAATAAGTATCCGCTTCCCGAGAATAGATGATTTGTTTGATCCTTCTGGGGACCAGATATTTCTCAAGATTGACTTACGGTCGGATACCATCAGAACAAGGTTCGTGAAAAGAGACATTCCCAAAAGCAGCGCTTCAGGACCCGATATGGCCACTTTGAATTCCTAGTTATGTCCTTTGGGTTGACAAGAATACCCAGTAGGTATTTATGGACACGATGAACAACAACTTCGAGACCATACGGACCTATTCGTGATAGTATTTATCGATGATATTCTGGTGTATTCTCGTTCAGAGGCAGACCACCAGGCTCATTTACGGAAAGTGCTCCAGATTCTCAAGGACCGTCAGGTGTATGCCAAAAGTTCTCCAAATGTAGTGCAGTTTGTACTCGATGGCTTTCTTGGGGCATATTGTGTCGGATGCTAGTATACGGGTTGACACGCAGAAAATAAACCGTCAAACATGGCCTAGACCTACCACTCCGACCGAAGTCCGCAGTTTTCTGGGATTAGTAGAATACTACAGAAGATTTGTTGAGGATTCTCCACTGGCAGCACCTCTGACTAGGCTGGCCGTAGAAAGTAGTAAAGTTTTCGGTGGACGAAGCATGTGAGAGTTTCCAAGAATTAAGACAGATTAACCTCCGCTCCAGTGTTAGCATTGGAAAGGTACAGAGGGTTGTCGGTGTATTGTGGCCGCATCCAGTAGGTTAGGATGTGTGTTGGTGCAGCATAGTAAAAGTGATTATGATATGCTTACAGAGGCAGTTGAGAAGCACGAAAAAATTATCCCTACCCATGACCTAGAGTTAGCCGCAGTGATCCACTCCTTAAAAGATATAGAGACATTACTTGTATGGTGTCCATGTGGATATTTTCATTGACCATGAGCCTACAGTATATCTTCCTCGAGAGAGTTGAACTTGCGCGGCGACGTCGGTAGTTGGAGTTATTGAAAAGATTATGACGTGGACATTCTGTATCATCAGGAAAAGCCAATGTAGTAGCAGATGCTCTCGATTGTAAATCGATATGATGTTTGGCGTATTTGCAGCCAGCGTGAGAGTTGTCGAAGAAATACATCAATTAGCCAGCCTAGCCATTCGTGTAGCAGAAACAGAGGACAGAGTGGCCTTCAGAACACGTTGTCGTCGTGTAGTTGTGAGTAGTAAGAACGGCAATATAGAATCCCTGGCTTTGGTCGGCTGTAGTGAAATTGACCAAGGGAAAGCACGAGATTTTGAATGGCGAGGATGAAGTGTGTTGCGATGTAAAGGGCCGCCTCTGTGTTCCAGATATTTGGGGCTCCGCCAGATTATGAGTGGTACATTACGCCCGCTATTCTCTCCACCCCAGCACGACGAAAATGTACCACATTGTGAGAAGTCTACGGTGGCAGTTGAAAATAGCTGAATTTGTAGCCCAGTGTACTACCTGCCAACAAGTAAAAGCGAACACAGAAACTGGGCGGATTGACTCAGGATATAGCTGTGCCTCTGGAAATGGGAAGAAATAAACATGGACTTTATTGAGGATTACCCCACTGAGCATAAGGCACATGATTCCATTTGAGTAGTTGACAGTGACGAAATCAGCCCACTTCCTGCCAGTGAAAGCTACTTTCTCTGCCGAAGATTATGCGGAACTGTATATCAGAGAAATAGTTAGATTACACGGTGTTCAGTATCTATTATCTCTTCTGAGAGGAGCTTCTAATTTACAGCTAGATTTTGGCAGTCATTTCAGAAGCTCTGGGAACAAGATTAATTTGAGCACAGCATTCCACCCTCAGACAGATGAGCAGGCTGAACGCACTATTCAGACGCTCGAGGATATGCTACAGTCGTGTGTGCTAGAGTTTTGGAGTAGGTTGGAACAAGCATTTGCCGCTAATTGAATTTGCTTATAATAATAGTTATCACACAACTATCCAGATGCGCCCTTTGAGGCATTATGTGGGCAGCTCTTAAGGTCGCCAGTTGGCTGGTTTGAAGTGGGAGAGTCAGCGCTGATTGGACCCGATATTATTAAACGATCGAGAGGAAAATTAAAGCTTATCGAAGGAACGCCCTACGGCTACCTGAGAGCCGCCAGAAATAGTATGCTGATGTGCAGCGCAGGGGCCTGGAATTTGTGTGAATGACTGTGTATTTCTGAAAGTATCTCCGATGAAAGTCGATGAGATTCGGTAAGAGAGGTACTAAGCTCAGTCGAATTCATTGAGCTGTCAGTTCATGAAGAATAGGCCAAGTGGCATATGAGTTGAACTTGCCTCCAAAATTAGAATCCGTTCATCCAGTTTTTCACGTATCTATGATAAGAAGTGCATCGGAACCCATCCAGAAGTAGTCTCAGTCCAGAATGTCAGGTTACGGAAGAACTGGCCTGAAGAGGTTCAATTAGACATACTAGATAGGCGGATTAGGTTGAGAGCCAAAGATATTGCGTCTGTCAAGGTGCTAAGGCGTAACAGGAGCCGAGAGGAGATGACTTGGGAGGCAGAGGAAGATATGAAAATCGAATATCACACTTATTCCAAGCCTAGTCCAGCCTGGAGAACATACTCGTATTGTTATCTTATGAATTGCCTTACATTATGTAAATAAATGGAAAGCTGGCTTATGTAATGAATACTATAGTATTGTCTGGAGTACTTGTATTGGACTTTTTGCGTTTCAGGATTTTGAGATAGTCCATATTACAGGGAGACTCTGCCGAAATTTTCTAAACTAAGTCAAATAAGTTGAAATTTTTGCAAGTAGAAGTTTACATTAGAGGACGAATGTTCTAAGGGGAGGATGTTACACCCCGTAAATTCTTGATATGTAGATGGCCTATTCTCATGTTAGTTAAGAGTTTTAGAATACCATATGTGCGAGAAGGGCCCGGGGAGAACCCGGACAAGTCGCCAAGTCGGCGCGTCGCAAGAAAATACGACATATATAAATCACATTGACGAATCGACTTATAAATCACACTCGACGTGCGACTTATAAATCACTCGACGAATGCGACTTATAAGTCCCAACTATATAAGCCACCACATCATTTAAAATTCATTCTCCCCACTATTAATTTTCGGAAACAACCGAACGGTAGGAGGGCCGAGGATTCTTTAAAATTCTTCCGTTCGCCGCTAAATGCCGTCAAACTCGAATTAATCTTGGGTAGTGAGGTATTAAGCAATGAGGCATTCCTACGGGGTTTAGTTTCGTGAAATTCGGCCGGCCAATCGTCGTGCTACCGAGCTAAGGTAGAAACAGAATTGCTCGAAATTAGTGTCAATATACTCCTAGCATTAAAGTTAGTATTTCTCCCCCTTTGGACTTTCGAGAAATGGCGAAGTTTCGACCATTTTTTCGATAAGCCAAATTGGGCTATATATATATTAAAGTGATATTTTCTTCCAGAATATTAGCGTATTTGAACTAATTTGATATATATATATATATGAATGCAGTTGGGAGAAATAGCAGAAATGCCGGCCGAGCTACGCCCGATTGAGTTGAAATCCGGCGAAAGTATGTAAAGGTAGTTTCCTTGGCAAGTTAGTAATCGATTATAGCGAATAGCGGGAACTATAGAAGAAAGAATTAGAAGTCGAGTGAGTCAGTATGAATCTTGAAAGAATGTTTTATAATATTATGATATATTCAGAATGAAAGTTAGTAAAAGCAATATGAACAGTCAGATAATATCTCAGATACAGGTTTCAACTCGAGTCGAGAATCGGTTTAATGCAGAAAAGTGTTGAGAATAAGAAATCGGGAATACGAATAGTATTTTCGAGATCAAACATAGCATATACGTGATTATTGTTTGTTGAGACCTGTTTGTGCTATGAGAACTGTAGAGCATACTCGCTGCCCCTGGGTTAATAGGTGTGTCGAATCACTCGCCAGAGGTGAGGATACGTCACTCAAGGTAAGCATGCCGTCACTTGATAGGACGAGATGGGATGCAGCATTCCCATATCAGACTGATAAGCATAGCGGTATAGCTTACCCTGTTGAGCGCTTTCACCCAGGGAAATTACAGATACAGATACAGATACAGATTACAATTTACTGTTACAGGAGTCCTCCGGACTGGAGCACGATTATAGTCGAGCGTAACTTTGTTTGCCAGAACCCAAGGGGCGATAGAGTGCTCATAGTTAGTAGGCGAGTGGAGTGATTTATTTTTGGATGGTTTTGACCGGGCTAGGGTATATAGATTTGTGTGTTGGTTGGAACCTTCCAGTTTTATAGAGGAAGCTGGTATAGGTCCTTGTTATATATGTATATACTTGACATCTATTAGCTGATAGACAGCGGAGTCGCCATGACAGCAGTGTGCTCTACCTTACCATCGGTACGAATCGCTTATTTGAATTCCATCGGTCCGAGACAGTTTCAAATATTTTTCTCCCTTTCCAGAATTACTAAGTATTATGGTTTGTATTCAGTTGTGTTTAGTTTGCCCCCATACTCGGTACTGAAGTACTGACGCCCGTTTGAACACGTACTTACACAGGTACCTATAGACCGAGCCGATCCCTAAATGATCCTAGCCATCTAGTCATCAGCTCCTGTCATCCGGAGCTAGATATTCAAGGTGTATTTCATTTTATTTTGTTGTATAGTATGGGTAGGTCAGGGCCTGTCCCGACCATCTTATCAATATTATTAGAGGCTTGCAGATTGTATTTATATATCCCTGTGGTTAGTTGTGTCGGTCGTGTGGGGCCGTGCGTATGTTTAGTTATTTATGTTGGTCGTGTGAGGCCCAATCCAGTTAGTAGTGGTGACCTTGTCCGGTCACATGGCTTCCATTTAGCATCTGTTGTTTGATTCAAAAATAACTAGTCAACATGGTGGCCTTGTCGGCCCGCATAAACTCCTTATATTGATATATGATTCTTGTTAGCTATTATATTCCTCAAGGTGGCTGCCGACTTCTAGTCGGTTGGAGGCTGTATTTACAGCCGCTATAGCTGCGTTGATTCCGTGAATCAAAGTTAGAGCCAGCCAGGCACCAGATGTGCTAAGGCTCAGTAGTCTTGCAGTTCAAGTTCTAGTAGGGCACCAGATACCAGTCATACCCCCAAAGTGGGGCGACAAGCAGTATCGAGTAGGTCGTGTCCCGAGTGCAAGCCGTGCTAAGTAGAGAGTCTTTTCTATAGTGTGTTGTGCACCACATACTATAGGCAGGAGAGCTTGCAAGGCATAACAAGATGGTTACTCTTTCTTCATATTTAGTCGTGCCGCCAAGACAGTACAGTATAGGGTTGAGTTCAAAAAAGCTTATCATACTCTTTGTTAACAAATAAAATGTCAGACCGAGAGAGACACCGCCACGGGCGAAGGCTGGGTCACCGCAGCAGGAAGGCAGCAGCAAGAGATGCCTCCCAGCTTCATTGGAATCAGCCCCAATCTGAGGCGATGCCGAGGCATCATCACGGCCTTCTTAGCGATCCCCATCGCCAAAGAGCCATTTAGGATGTGCCTTCCGATAACTCACGTACCTACACCATCCGACCAGGAAGTTCGCAATGTTGTAGTTATGCTGGCACAAATGACGGCTACTCAGCGCCAGTCGGTGCCACCTGTAACAACAGAGCCATCAGGTGGATCTGACAATTCGAGGTCCAGGAATTTTGGCATTAGGTCCCCCACCGGTTCACGAGGGTCATATCGGGCGAGAAGACCCCCGAGTTTTCTAGATCGAGATGCGAGAGAATCTTCCGAGTCATGCATGTGACACCTACAGGAAGCTCAGTTGAGATGGCAGTATTCCGGTTGCGGGAACATAGTTGTGTTATGGTACGAGACTGGAAGGTCTCGGAGGAGATGTTGCCCCTCCGGCCTGAGGTCTAGCTTCTCGGAGGACTTTCTGGATCGTTATTTTCCATGGGAGAATCCGCGAGGCCCGGATGGATCAGTTCTTGCACTTGGAGTAGGGGCGAGGAGCGTACGAGGAAGGCTATATGCCACTACAGTTTGACTCCTTAGCCCGCTATGCTCCAACTTTTGTGGACACCATGCCATCTAGAGTCCACCAGTTCATTATGAGTACGAACCAGAGGCCATTGAGCTTTGCATGGCAGCTACATTATGGGAAGATATGGACATTGCTCGGGTGCGAGCCTTTGCCTACGCTATTGAGGGCTTGGACAGCGGCAACGAGGACAGTAGACGTATAGATCAGGAGCAGCGCTGCAGAGATAGATCAGATGAAATACAGAGGAGATTCGAGAGAGGACCGGGCCGGTTTTCGAGACGGGCCCTAGACCCCCACCTCCACCACAACGGCGAGAGGGAGTAGATTTATTCGTCGAGGGCAGTCAGAGTCTGGTGGCGTTCTCGAACGGTGGATTCACTTCAGTAGAGGAGGGTAGAGCAGGCAAGAATCACACACCCCCACCCTGCCCTATTTGCAGCCGACCTCACACCGGAGCTTGTAGATATGGCTCCACGGGGTGTTATATGCGGGCGGGGAGGGAGCTGATTGAAGATTGTCCGGCCAGGGGGCAAGGTAGCCGAGATAGCCAGGACAGGACATTAGCAGGGCCACGAGCTCCAGCAGCCTCGGCAGGGGTAGGCCCTCTCAAGTTCAGCAGGTAGAGGCCGGTAGATCGGGAGCCTCTAGTTTAGGTACGGGCTCAAGCCGTACCTATGCACTACAGTCGGGACTCAGAGGCGTCTCCAGATGTGGTAACAGGTATGATGACTGTTTTCTCATACCCTGCTTATGTATTGATTGATCAGGGTCCCACTTTGTCCTACGTTACCCCATTTATGGCTCAAAGTTGATGTTGCACGAAATTGCTTGACCCTTTTACATTAACTACACCCATTGGTGACTCCATTATAGCTAGCATAATTTATCGAGGTGTACAGTAGGGTTGTTGATCGTCAGACTACAGTAGATCGGCGAACTAGAAATGATTGATTTCCCGATGCCATTACCAGGTAGGGTGGTTGGTGCCATGCTATGCCAGCATAGAATGTTGGACCAGAGCGGTCCGATTCCACTTTCTGAGGAGAGCAGTGCGAGTGGAAAGGTAACTACACTTAAAATGCAGGTTATTTACCTTCAGGCGAAAATTGATAGCTAAAGGATATTCACCACTAGTCAGGATGAGATGGTTGGGTAGAGCCTCCGACACTCCAGGTGATTCCATTGAGTGAATGAATTCCCTGATGTATTTCGAGATAGGCTACCTGGTTCCCCCAGAAGGAAATAGATTTTGCAAAATCGACTTGCTACTAGGCACGCAGCCTATATCAATTCCTCCGTATCGTATGGCTCTTGCTGAACTTAGAGAATTAAAGGAGCCGGGCGAAGGATACATTAGATAAGGGCTATATCAGTAAGTACTTCACGAAGTGGGTGCGTCGATTCTATTTTTGAGAAAGAAGGATGGGTCACTCCGCATGTGTATAGACTATCGGCAGTTGAATACAGTCAAGAATAAGTAACCGCTTCCAGAATAGATGATTTGTTTGATCGGCTACGAGGGCAGAATATTTCTCAAGATTAACTACGGTCTGGATATCATCAGGTTCAAGTTCATAGAAAGAACATTCCCAAAACAGCCTTCCAGGACCCTGATATGGCCGCTTTGAATTCCTAGTTATGTCCTTTGGATTGGCGAATTCCCCAGAAGTATTTATGAGGACGATGAACAGCACCTTCAGACCATAAGTGGACCTATTCGTGATAGTATTTATCGATGATATTCTGGTGTATTCTCGTTCAGAGGCAGACCACCAGGCTCATTTACAGACAGTGCTCCAGATTCTCAAGGACCGTCAGATGTATGCAAGTTCTCCAAATATGAATTAAATTTGAACTTCATTGCTTTCTTGGGAATATTGTCCGGATCTTTGGTATACGGTTGACACGCAGAAAATAGAAGCAGTCAAAATATGGCCTAGACCTACCACTCCGACCGAAGTCCGCAGTTTCCTGAGATTAGCAGGATACTACAGAATATTTGTTGAGGATTCTCCACTATAGCGACACCTATGACTAAGCTGATGTAGAAACGGTAAAGTTTCGGTGGATAGAGGCATGTGAAGCGAGTTTCCAAAAATTAAAAGACAGATTAACCTCCGCTCCATTTTTAGCATTATCGGAAGGTACAGAGGGTTATTCAATGTATTGTGATGCATCGAGGTATTGGGTTGGGATGTGTTGATGCAGCATGGTAAAGTGATTGTGTATGCTTCCAGGCAGTGAGAAACACGAAAAAATTTCCTACCCACGACCTGGAGCTTAGCCATGGTGATCCACGCCTTAAAGATATGGAGACATTACTTGTATGGCGTCCATGTGGATATTTTCGTGACCATACGAGCCTACATTATATATCTTCACTCATAGGGAGTTGAACTTGCGGCGTACAGTTGGAGTTATTGAAAGATTATGATGTGGACATTACGTATCATTCGGGAAAAGCCAAGTAGTATCAGATGCTCTCAGCCGTAAATCGATGGGAAGTTTGGTGTATTTGTAGCCCGAGCATGGAGTTTTGTCGAGAGAAAGCCATCAATTAGCCAGCCCTGTCATTCGTGTACTTGAAACAGAATAACACAGCGGTAATTCAGAACACCATTTGTGTCGTCATTGGTGTGGAGAAGTGAAAGGCAATATGAAGATCTGACCTGGTCATGACCTGGTCCAGCTTAAGGACAGAATTCAGCAAGGGAAAGCGCCAGATTTTCAGATAACTGAGGATGAAGTGCTGCGATGTAAGGGCCGCCTCTATGTTACAGATATTTCAAGGTCATTGTAGAGGAGATGCAGGATCGGGCTATAGGATTGAGCACTACCATCCCATTCCCGAGTCTCGTTTTCAGATTGTGCAAAGAGACGGGTATCAAGGTGCGTCATGGTAAGGAGCACCTGGTTGGAGGACAGCAGATCAATGATATTTGTCCTAATTTAGGATGAGATAAACCCGATATGTCAGACCCGACTTTCCACCATAGTCCCACTATAACGTTCAGTTGGGGCCGCATAGGTGAATGTCTCCACTTCATAGGAGAAGGGTGAGACACTGGTTACAGATGTCGGTCATTTAGATACAGCTCCTAGAATCTCTGCCGCACCACCTATAAGACTCCCAAGCCAAAATCTAGCCGGGTACATGCTAGTGCCTTAGGAATTTCTCCAAAAGCTGGAAAAGAGATTGACAGTAGCTAAGAAGAAAGTTCAGTCAATGATGGAGAACGTCAATCCTTAGGTAAAGGCTGAGATTGAAAGAGTTGCGCAGGCCCTACATGCTAGATTAGATGGCTTCGAGAGTATATTCAACATACATATGGCTGAACAGACTGATACAGGCAGCCTCCATGAGGAGTTGGGGGCTCTTTGGAGTCAAGTGGCCGAGTTGGCATCACGGCAGCCGACAATCATAGCAGCCCCCACTCTTCCTGACTTTGATGCTAATATTGATGAGGAGCTTGATATGGCAGTTTATTAGGATCCCACAAGAGTAGACAAGGAGAAAGGGAAAAATAGGGTCTTTGAGGATGTAGGAGACGAGACCCCAAATAAGAAGAGGAAAAGAGAGAAGAGAAAGTGCAAGCGGGAAACATTAGAGAGTTAGCAGACGCACGACTTGCATTAATTGAAGCTGTTTGAGAGAGCTAGAGGAGCAGGTAGCTTCACCACAGCCCAGGCAGAGCTTGCGAGTGGCAGGGACTCTTCGCCGTGAGCCACATTCAGCCTCGATGATTCCATAGGTTGTAGAGACGATCGTTGCTACTGAGGGCGTAGCCACTCCCCCTATTGATACACCAGTGAGTACGCCAACGCCATGATTGCATCAGAGGTACTTCCTCCACAGGATGACAAGAGCGCTTAGTGCACCGCAGGTATGTTCCCTTCCCTCTATTTTACATTCTATGCTTCGGGGACGAAGCATGCTTTTTAAAAATTGGAGTGGGTGTTCTTGTATTTTTGGGTTTTTGATTCATCCGAGGGTTTTTCTTGCCGTGTTTCTTTTTCCTCGGGCATGCTATCTAGTAGAACCGGCATATTTAGGATTTTATTTTTTGTGATTTTTGTTTAATTAGAAAGTAGCTTAGTACTACTCAGCCAATAAATTGCACTAGTTTTGGATTTGTAAAAAATTTACCCTGTTTTAATTTTTTTTTGGATAATTAACTATGTACTTGTGATTGCAAGCATGATTTCTATGGATCTTTTTATATCATTTAGTATAGTAGCATGAATAGTTTTTGTTAAGCCATGTATAAACCAGACAGATAGAGTGAATGCAAGACAAGTACCATGAGTGAGTGAGGTCTAATACCTAGTTCAATACTGTGTAGAGAATCTAGAACTTTCCCAGTTGGTCTTTACATAGGTTTTAGTATGGTTGGTTAGGAAAAGACCATAGCCCATTTTTGTAGCCCATTTTAGCTTAAATGACCCTACCAAAATGATATAATTCCCTCGGTCCCAATTTTAAGCCTTAAATGAACCATTTTTATTTAATTAACCATTTTTATAATAAACCTGTTTTGGTCCTGGTCCCTCCTTGGACATTGTGAACCTCAATATAGCCAAAATGCCTAAGTTGAGGGTGGCTAGAATAGGGGTGCATAAATAGTGTGAAGGTGAAAAAGAAAGAGAAAAGAAAAAGATAAAAAATGAGGTGTGGTGTGACAAAAGAAAAACAAAGAAAAAATTGAAAAAGAAAGTACAAAAAGAGAAAGATGCACAAAAGTTTGGAAAAAAAAACACACCACACTCATACATGTATGTAGTGCTAAGGAGGGGTTTAGTCACTCAAAAGATCCCATATCTACCATACCCATCCCAAAATCCTACATTACAAGCCAAAGCAAGCCCTATAATGATCCTAGCCTGCCCATCTGACAAATTGAAGTATAGAAGATAAGGGCAAGCCTATGGTATCCGATATGTAATATTTGGAACTTCTTTGTGAGAATGAGAGTCTTACTTGCTCAGTCTCATGTTTCATATTTTACTATATTTGTGAGTGGGGGACTTCATTTGCTATGAGGGTACATGGTTTGTGTTTAACTCTACCAGTTGTCTGTGCAAAAAGCATTGGTGATGACTTAACTATCTGTTAATAGCTAGATGACATATCTTGATCCCTGCTTATCATGTTTTGTGGTTGCTTGAAGGGCATATGCTGATTTGGCTCAAGGGAAAAGGGTCAAAAGCTTTTTGATTATATAGTGAAAGTTTTGGTTGGTGTTGGTTGTAGTATCCTAGGTTTATTTTCTAGTTAAGCGTCGTGTTTAGGCTTTTTGTTTTCTTTGCCTGAGGACATGCAAAAGTCGTAAGTTGAGGGTGTTGATGTGTTATGAGTTTACAACACTTTTGACGCTTAAAACTGAGAAAATGGCATGGACTTAGGTATGTTTATATGGATATGAGGCACTTTTACTTTGATTTCAGGGAAAATAAGTGTTGGATCAAAATATGTGCAAAAGAATCCTAAAAATGCAAAAAAACAACCAAATACAAGTCTCAGTACGAGTCGTACCTTGATTGTAGAGACGTAATGAGAATCGTGGTGAAAGTCAAAAGGCTGGAATAAGAGGAAAGCAACATACGACTTTCAGTACGAGTCGTATCAAGATGGTACGAGCTGTAACTGGAGTCGTGGAATTGTTCAGAGAAATTTTTCCAAAGGCAGTCTCTTGGTTTGGATGGACTCACGGATCATAGCACCAACATACAACCCGTACCATGAGCCATGGTGGACTTCAGGAGATTATTTAATACTTGGCAGAACTTCAGACACAACAAGTAGTGTGAGTGGTAGGAGGAAGGTACAAGGTGTACCACAACACTTGTGGAAAACTTTAGAAGATGTTAGAGTTCTCAAGGCCATACCACGAATGCATTGTACGATTCGTAGGACTGTGGTGCGTGTCATACCAGCATGCCAACACTTAGACAAATCTGCAGCAGCCAAGGACGTACAAGAAGCAGGTACAACCCGTACAATCCTGCTACGGGTCGTAGGTTCAATAGTGACATTGTCGGTGGCAAATATGAAAAATTCTCTATTAGCTTAGGAAAAGGTTTCTAGTGTATGTATAAATAGATTTTATGTTTTATTTTAGTCAAAGAACATAGAAACAAAGTAGTAGGCATGTGAAGAATATTATTTGTGAATTTTTATCATGCTTTGGAGAGCAATTCATTGGATCAATCTTTTTGATTTCCTACATTGTTCTTGAGATTGTTATTTGATATTCAGATCTGGTTTTCTTTCAATTGTTGTTCTAAATATTTAATTACACGTTTTTCTATGAACATAAATTGTAATCTTACAACGATGAGAGACTAAAACCTCCACAACTAGGGGTTGTGGGAATCATGATGGATTAACAAAATAGGGTTAGACAAAAGTGATTCAAAACCAATGCTCAACGCTTGTATTGTTTTCTCTTTATCTTTAAACGTTTCTTAGTGGTGTACAACGTTAGGACTTTCTCGAATTATTTACTTGCTTGAACCTAGAGAAGTAGATATTATGAAAAGAGAATTACAATAAATCTTGATCTTTATGATTGTATTAACTTGAGTCGTGGTCGCAAGATAGTTAAATTTGGAACATATTGATAACGATTAGTATGAAATCTCTCATGAGACCTAACTCGGTGATTGAGTATAGTCATCCAATAGGGATGAATCAGTCATTTGGATGAACCCTAACTATCAGTTCTACAAGTAAGCATAGGGATTGATCACGTGTGTATACCTGAAGTAGTTATGAACCCATAAGGAAAACTTACCCTAGTTATTTGCAAATCTTGATAATAATCACAAATATAATCTTGTTTCAATATTGTTTTCTTTGAAACCCCCCAATTTGGAGATAACTCACTAACAAGTTCAATTACCAGCATTAGTCTAGATCTTACCCTATTCCCTATGAGTTCGACCCCAATCTCTTAGTTTGGTTCTTTATTGACAACGTCCGCTTCATACTTCGCTAGGAAGTGTGAGTTTGAGCGTTATCAATAATACACGTCCTCAACATTTCCTCGGGCATTTGAATAGTACGCCCAGCCTAACCATCTGTCTATGGGTGTTGTTCTTAGATTAATGTTAGTACCCAATCCTTCCTTAAAAGACTTCCAAAAGTGAGCGATAAGCTGGGCAAACCTACCAAGGATAATTGATATTGGGATTCTGTATAGGCGGACAATTTCCCAATTGTATAACTTAGCATAATCCCTTGAATCTGTTATCTTAATAGGTAGGAAATATGCTCACTTGGAAAGTTGGTCCACAATCACCCAAATCAATTCATATTTTCGAAATGAGCAGGGTAGACCTATCATAAAGTCCATATTAATCATTATCCACTTCCACTTGGGAAGTTTTATATCCTAGGCCAAGCCACCAAACCTCTAGTTTTTTGCCTTAACCTGCTAGCAATTCAGACATTTTGCTATAAAATCTGCTACATTATTCTCTATATCAACCCATCAATAAATCTCTTTCAAGTCATGATACATCCTTATAGAACCTGGGTGAATAGAATATCTAGAGTTATGCACTTTTGCCAGGATTCTCTCTCAAAGTCCATCCACATTCAAGACACACAATATACCTCAAGTACCATCTCTCCCTTGTTCAAAAGCCATGATTTTGAAATTGTTTTGACTTTATCATTATATTGACAATGATTCATGATCTATCCTCTAACATCAGTTATGTTTCATTCTGCCACTCTACATACAGTACAATTCCATATGTACTTACATTTTTTTTACCAAAAACACTGCATTATTTGATAATATCGACACAAATTCAGACGGACAGTCGAGCAACACATTAGGTTCTCTACAACATCAACTTTTGGTGAGCCCCACTTACTTTTGGAGCAATGTCTTTATTCATCTTTCTTAGCTTTTCTAAAGATATGTCGGGTTTCTTATCCTGGAAAAATAATTCTTCATGTCACATTAGAGGCCTCATAAATTAGTCAATCTAGTATATTCTCATGTCATACATTCCATTTTGACCTCAGTGTTAGTTATCTACGCAAATGATTATTTTATGAAAAAAAATTAAATTTCCTTATGCATAATGATTCTTTTCTCTCAAGCTTTGAATGTTCATGTCCCACTCATATTAGTTAATGCTCTATGTTCCATACCATGATATGAGATTCGCTCGGGCTAGCAATGGCATCGGGTGATGGCCATGCCCAAGCCCTAAGCCAGGCCATGAAAAAGAGAAAACATGAAAGAACTATACATTGGATGTACGGTCCTTATCTTGGTCGTAGATAGAAGGCTAGGCATATATGGTGAAGAATAAGAGTTTTATGTTAAGTTCACGAGCAAGGTCCAAATTTTAACCAGTATATCTACCAAACTACAAAAAATTATAGGGTGTTCTACCTATCAACTTAAAGTCCTTTGAGTTTAGTTTCCAACCATCAAACCATTCATGAAATCGAGTTCGGAGTAAAAAGTCAATCATTTTACTAAAAGATCACATAGCAGTCCACTGGGCATATGCATTCCATATATGGTGATATGTGGTCTATATTTTGTCACACCCCACCTTGGGAGGCATGACTGGCACCTAGTTCCACACTGGGATCTGGACTAGCCTGGTTGGCCTGGCGCACTCCTAGTGCATGCCTATAACTTAATTCAAGAAATCGACGAGCTATATCTCGGCTGTAAATACAGCCTTTGGCCAACAAGGCCACCTATAAAAGAAGATAGCTAACCAACAACAACACAATGATAGGGATCCTATGTGGGCCGACAAGACCACCATGTTTTCTAGTTATAACTAAAATGAAATCAGGCAACTAAACTATGCTATACATGACAAGGCCACTAAGTGACAGTTAAATAAGGTCCCACACGGCCATCACACAAAATAAACATGCATAGGCCCCACACAGCTAACAACAAAAGCTAACTACTGGATATCTGTAGCCTGCAAGCCTCTACGAGTGGAATAATGATCGAGGCAGGGCCCCGACCTACCCATAAACTGCACAACAAAAGAACAAACCTCTTCTAACTACCAATTCCAGACGAAGGGAGCTGAACAAATTGTTAACAATAGCTGATGACTAAGAGGGTCCCAAACCGTGTAAATCCACACCGCAGGAAAGTAATGCAGCACCCCAAGGATGGGCGTCAGTACAAAGTGTACCGAATATGTAAGGCAGTAAAATAATAACTAAATGAAAGTTGATAAAACTGGAGTAATCATGAAGGAGGGTAAGAGTTTAACCTGAATGATCTCACCATCTAAAACATCTAACTTACAAGTATACATACACAAACAAGAACCTAACGAGGCACTCATAAGCTTGGAAGGCACAAACAACACAAACTAACCTACCTGGGCCCCCATAAGTCCCGACAAGTACAAACAATGTAACCCTACTATCTGGCTACTAAAGGTTCATAAACATACTGTAACTCAGGAATACCCACTCTCTGAAACTGTATCTAAGCCAGATAGGCTCCTGTAGCTGTATCTGTGTCAGAGCTATGTAGCTGGACCCCGAGCCTTTGCTCGACTATGTGTCATAATGTGACTATTGTAACATGATCCTGAGCCTCGGCTCGACTATGGATCATACTATAGCTGTTGTAACTGAGCCCCGAGCCTTGACTCGACTATGGATCATATTGTAGCTGTTGTAACTGAGCCCCGAGCCTTAACTCGACTATGGGTTGTAATATAACTATTGTAGCTGGACCCCGAGCCTTGGCTCGACTATGGGTCATTATAGAAGCTCTAAAAACTGGATACGGCCCTCATGGCCTCACTCTGGTCCCTCTGGACTTCATACTAATCCTGCCAGCATAACCCTATAGGCAGTAGCATCCAAACCCCAAATATCATATACGACAATCAAGATGGCTAGGGTTAACTCTGACGATGGTTACTATATCATTGTTATCGTCTAAATTCAATTCATAACAGCTGATCACAATAGGATTACTCTGAAGTACTATATATATACAACTCTTACTATATTTACGATGAATGTAACTTGCCAAAAAGGATAGCCTTACATACCTTGAGTGCCGACTTCTCTTTAATTAGCGAGTTACAACTTGTAACCAGCGGTTCTGTCCAACTGCAGCCCTTATACTGAGAAAACAGGGCTAACTCAATACTAAACTCAGCATAAATGATAACTTTTAATAATAATAGTAACTACAATTCAACTCTAAATAATTTAGCGAAAACTCGCAATTTCTCGAGAGTTCAGAAGGAGAAATATTCACCTAAGGCCTGTGGACGTTTAGGAATTAATTTGGAACAATTTTGAAAACTTTTTCCTTGTGGAGCTCTGATTTGCTAAGCGAATTTTTGAGAAATAACTTCGTAGTAATGCTTCTCGTAGGTGTAAAACTCATTACCCGAAGTTAATTTACATTTGGACGGCATTTGGTAGCGTAATCGAATGAAATTTGATGGAAAGTTGCATGAGTTCTCTACTCTGGTCGAACTCGCATATGTTATCTATTAAAATTGAACAAGATTCTATATATATATATATNNNATATGCAGTGGCAGGGGGTATGCTTCGCACTGCCCATTGCGCCAAGGGCTTGGACCCTCGCACCTCTCAAGGCGCCAGTAGGCCTGGCGCGCCATGCTGGCCAGTGCACTGCTGGCTGGCGCGTCACGCTGGCCATGTGTGCGCTGGTCCCGTCTGACCTCACTCCGAGTCTTTTCCTATACGCGTCAAACTCTCCTTATTCATCACAAGTCCACACATACGCCTACTAACCGATAGCATTTTATGGGGTGTAACATCCTCCTCCCTTAGGAACATTCATCCTCGAATATCATCTTTAGGCTTACAGGAGTTAACTCTCTTAGTTAATACTTACAAAAATTTTGGCAGAGTCTCTTCTGCAATATGGACTATCCAGAAACCTGAAACGCAGAAAAGTCCAATACAGGCACCTCACAGGACGCTATAAACAGCTATTTCACCACAAAGCGTTGAAGACCCGACTCACTTCAGCACCAGTGTTGACCCTACCTAAGGGTACCAATGGTTTTGTGGTATATTGTGATGCTTCGAGAATCGAACTTGGTTGCGTGTTGATGCAGCATGGGAAAGTGATAGCTTGTGCCTCGAGACAGTTGAAGGTTTATGAAAGGAACTACCCGACCCATGATCTTGAGTTGGCCGCGGTGGTGTTTGCATTGAAGATATGGCGGCATTACTTGTATGGGGTCCATGTGGATGTATTTATGGATCACAAGAGCTTGCAATATGTGTTCACGCAGAAGGATCTCAATCTTCGACAAAGTAGGTGGTTGGAGCTACTTAAGGACTACGACATGAGTGTTCTTTACCGCTCGGGAAAGGCTAATGTGGTTGCGAATGCACTTTGTAGACTCTCTATGGAGAGCGTGTCCCACGTGGATGAGGGAAAGAAGGAGTTGGTGAAAGATGTCCATCGACTTGCGAGGTTGGGAGTTAGATTGGTCCACTCTATCGATGGCAGTGTTGTTGTGCAAAACGAATCAGAGTTGTCCTTGGTAGTGGATGTGAAAGCTAGGCAAGATGAGGATCTGATGTTGGTAAAGCTGAAGGAAGCTGTTTTGAGTCAAAAGGTGGAGGTTTTCTCACAAGGGGGATACGGGGTGCTGCGATACCAGGGTCAACAATGTGTTCCCCATGTCGATAATTTGCGATAACGGATATTGCATGTAGCACATGGGTCCAGGTATTCTATCCATTCGGGTGCCACCAAGGTGTATCACGATTTGCGGGAAATATATTGGTGGAATGGCATGAAGAAGGATATTGAAGAATTTGTAGCCAAGTGCCCAAACTGTCAGCAAGTGAAAGTCTAGTATCAAAGGTCGGGAGGCGTACTTCAGGATATTAGCATTCCCACTTGGAAGTGGGAAGATATTAATATGGATTTTATTACAGGCCTACCTCATACTCGCCGATAATATGACTCTGTTTGGGTGGTCGTAGATAGGTTGACCAAAGCTGCACACTTTCTATCGGTCAAAACCACGGATTCAGCGGATGATTATGCCAGATTGTATATTCGGGAATTGGTTCGACTTCATGGAGTTCCCTTGTCTATTATTTCAGAATGAGGTAATCAGTTTACCTCTCAGTTTTGGCGGTCTTTCCGAAAAGGGCTTAGGACTCAGGTTAAGCTCAGCACAACATTTCATCTGCAAATGGATGGTCAGGAGGAATGGACAATCCAGACTCTCGAGAATATTTTGAGAGCCTGTGTGATGGACTTTAAAAGTAGTTGGGATGATCACTTGCCCTTGACTGAGTTTGCTTACAATAACAGTTATCACTCCAGCATCCAAATGGCACCGTTCGAGGCTCTCTATGGGCGGAGGTGTAGATCTCCCATTGGATGGTTTGAGGTTGGTGAGCCAGCTTTAATAGGGCTAGACTCAGTTCACAAGGCTATGGTGAAGGTTTAGTTGATAAGGGACAGGCTGAAAACTGCTCAAAGTCGTCAAAAGTCATATGTTGATGTGAGGAGGAGAGAATTGGAGTTCAAGGTGGACGATTGGGTATTTCTGAAGGTGTCTCCCAAGAAGGGAGTCATGCAGTTCAGAAAGAAAGGAAAACTCAGTCCCCTCTATCTTGGTCCCTACCAGGTTATGAGAAGAGTTGGTAAGGTAGCATATGACTTGGACTTGCCATCAGAGTTATCTTTAGTACATCCCGTGTTTCATGTGTCGCTCTTGAGAAAGTGCTTGGGTGATCCATCTTTTGTTGTCCTAGTGGAAAGCGTTTGTGTAAGAGATAGCCTCAGTTATGAGGAAATTCCAGTTGCAATCCTGTATCGTCATGTTCGGAGGCTGAGGAACAAAGTAGCTTCGTTGAAGGTGTTATGGAGAAACCAGCAAGTTGAGGGAGCTACGTGGGAAGCCGAAGTGTCTATGATGGCTAAATACCCTCACTTGTTCCCTACCAACTCAGTTTCAGTTTGAGGTATCCATTTTTGCCCTAATTCTCCAATCAGTTTCCATGTTCCGTTCTTGTGCACAAGTTTGATTTATGTTATGATAGATGTATGGGATGTTTGAATTAAGTTTAGCTATGTAGTTCTTTTCGGAGGTAGTCATTTCGTCAGTATTTAGTTAAATAATCAATATTTACATATGAAGATTGCTTGTTTCTGAGTTTTTTGTGTGTTTCTAACATTCGAGGACGAATGCCCAAGGGGGAGATATTGTTATACCCAAGAGTTCAAAAATTGGACCCGGTAGTTGAAATGGGAAAAAGATGAAAATCTGAGTTGCAGGAACAGGACAAGTCGTTGGATGACTCGTTAGGAGAGCCCACGAGTAGTCAGGTGACTCGTGCGGAGGCCAAGGAGAATAGGGAAAAAGGAGTCCCCACGGGCTTGGGAACGACTTGTGGTCGTACACCACGAGTCGTTAGGTCATCCGTGAGGAGGAGATATAAGAAAAGAAGAAAAGGCAAGGTAGTGAACTTGATGAGTGGTGGCCACGACTCGTGGCCACCCATAACGAGTTGTTGAGTCAGCCGTTAGGACCCCCAGTGATCAGTTAAGACAGTGTACCTGACGGGAAAGGTGACGGGTCATTTGGCCATGTAACGAATCGTCAGGTCACCCGTTAGGGTCACTTGGCAGTTATTTTATGCGAAATAGTAAGGGTCTTTTTGTAATTTCCTAAGATCCTAAGGAATAAAGTACGTCGTTTTGGGTTATGAGTAGGGAAATTTAAAGGGGGTAAGCTCAACTTTCTCTTCATTCATGCATGCAAGAATAGTGAGAGATAATCAAAGGAGATTCTACACTCTTCTCGTCAATTCTTCCAATTTCATTCTTGGATAATCAAGGGAAGTTAAGAATCAGATATCTCAGGTATGTAAGGCTATCAATGGATGATCTCTTCCACAACCATGTCTCTCCTCTATGATTTTTACTAAAATTTCAACAAAAACTCATGGAGTTTTTAATTTTTTAATTTGATTTACTTAAACTCTAGTGATTTGATTATGGGTTTTGTGATTTTAAAATCTTATCATAATCTATGGGTTTTAATCAGTTTTTTTATTTAAATCATTTATAATTTTATCGATTTTGATTTCTATGTATTTAAGCCTAATTATGCATGCCCCATGATGAATTGATTTATGATCTATTTACCTATTGATGATAATTATAAACCCAGCATGAATTATGATTTAAATCATGAATATATTATGTTACCCATTATGATTTTATGGAATTCAAGCTATAAGAATGATCTACAAGTATGTATCAATCTTATGATTCATGAATTATGTTTTTGGCCGACTCACGTGCCTCATGTCATGGCTAGTTCACGTGTATTCAAGCATATTTATGATTATCATGACTTAACTAGCCCATGAATTCATGTATGTTATACTATGAGTACTATACATATGTTTTGGGAGTAGTATTGAACACCGAGTAGGTTCAGGACCTAGGTTCTACCCCGCATCTCATAAACTACGTGCCACCGCAGGTATGTTTAGACCTCCTATGGGACTGTCCCCAACCCAAATGGCCCTTTTTCATGGTGATATCACACTTTCATGGTTCTACTCTTGGCAAGGTACGAACACTATCCCGACTAGGGTTACAAGTTGGGCTTCATGTGTGCTCATATGGGGTATGTCGGTTAAGAGAATCTCCCACTATTCCTCATGATTTATGCATGTTCATGATTATGTATATTGTCTCAAGCTATGTTCAATAAGGTTTTCCTCTTATGATTATGAGTACGATTGCATTATGAATTTTTTGAAAACCTTGAGCCTTACATTATATTATGATGTTTACGATATGCGCACGAAGTCCTACTGTTATGATCATTTATGAGTTTTTATATGTTTTAAATGTCCTTTTTACTTACCTTGCATACTCAGTACATTCCATGTACTGACCACATACTTTCTATGTTGTATCATTTTATGATACAGGCCCCAGCTCTCAGGCTCACCCTCACCCGTAGATTGTCTCGGAGTTGTTCTCAGCATACTTGGTGAGTCCTCAAGTTCTGAGGGCTATGTATTCATACTCTATGTTGTTCTTTCAGTTTCAGAATTGTTGAGTTAGTTGGGGAGTTGTCGCATCAACCCATCTTTTCATGATTAGAGGCTTATCAAACTACAAGTTGTAATTAGTCGTATTTTATGAGTCTAGTTTTGCTTTTCCTTCTATTATGTCATGATTACGTTCTTTTTATGCTATTTCTTCCGCTC
The DNA here is from genome assembly GCA_018107945.1 of Datura stramonium. Lineage (NCBI taxonomy): Eukaryota > Viridiplantae > Streptophyta > Magnoliopsida > Solanales > Solanaceae > Datura > Datura stramonium. Next base: position 150,121 of record JACEIK010003115.1, on the reverse strand, counting down.
ATGTGATTGGGATTAGATGTATGCTCATGCCATGGGTCGACTTGGGGTCCTTTGAGGCTCTTTATCCCGTGTCTACGATCCAGGTGTACGTTCGGGTCGTGACAGAGGAAAGATGAGGATCCTATATTGGTCAAGATAAAGAAAGCGGTCCGAGGTAAAAGAGTGAAGGTTTTTTCCCAAGGGGGAGATGGTGTACTCCGATAACGAGGCTGACTATGTGTTCCAAAGGTGGATGACTTGAGGGAGCAGAGGTTGAGAGAGGCTCACAACTCTCGGTATTCCATCCATCCAGGTGCCACCAAGATGTACAGTGATCTATGGGAAGTCTATTGGTTGAATGGAATGAAGAAGGACATTACAGAGTTTATAGCTAAGTGTCCGAATTGCCAATAGGTAAAGGTTGAGCGTCAGAGGCCGGGAGGCATGCTTCAGGATATCAGTATTCCTACTTGGAAGTGGGAAGATATAAATAGGGCTTTCATCATAGGGTTACCTCGTACGCACCGAAAACATGATTCTATATGGGTGATTGTGGACTAGATGACCAAGCTAGCACATTTCCTATCGATCAAGACAATGGATTCAGCCGAGAATTATGCTAGGGTTTACATTCGAGAATTGGCCAGATTGCACGGGATTCCATTGTTTATCATCTCAGATATGGGTACTCATTTCACCTCATAGTTTTAGAGGTCATTTCAAAAGAGCCTTGGTACTCAAGTGAAGTTTAGCAGAACTTTTCACCCCTCAAATTGTTACACCGCGTAAGTTTCTAACGTTTAGTTGGCCTATTTGTATGTTGGTTGAGAGTTTTAGAATTCCATACGTACGAGGAAAGGGCCCGGGGAAAGCCCGAACGGGTTCCAAGTCAGGATTTTGCAGGAGGAGGCTGAACCAAGCTGCCCAGAGGGGCAAAGTGGCACGGAGCAGCTCCGCGTTAGCCAACATGGCACGGAGCAGAATCAGCGCGATGGGCAGAGTGCCACGTTGCCTTGTATGCTACCTCAAGTATATATAGGGCTCACCCTTATATTTCATTTTATTTTCTCAAATAAACTCGGCCACCAAAGTTAGAAGCAAAGGGGAATTATGATTTTCATCCGATTACACTGCTAAACGCTGTCCAAATTTGAATTAACTTTGGGTATCGAAGTATAAGGCTTCAGAGAGCATTTCTACGGAGTTAGTTTCGTGAAATTTTCCCGGCGAATTATCGTCCCGCCGAGCCAAAGTTGTTGAAATTGCTCCAAACTAGTGTCAATACGATCCCAGGCTTAAAGTAAGCATTTCTCCCTTCTAGACTTTCGATAAATAACAAGGTTGCGACCATGTTCTATAAAGTTGGAATATAGTTAATATTTATAATATAAAGTTTTCCATTTTGCCAAATTTAGTGTTAAAACTAGTCCTATCTTTCCAAGTAACACGATTTCAGCTGGGAAGATCTATTGAATACTAATTGGAACCTAACAGTTAATCAGAAACAGGCAATCGAGGTATGTTGATGCATTTTCTTTCGACAAGTTTGTTCTTCAACATAGTAGTCCAGTATGAATCCCAGTAAAGCATGTCGGGAGTATATTATCATGTTTAGTTTTTGTTGTCAGTTGAGACTCGTAAATTGTTTTGTTTTGGGCTGGATTATACCTGTATAGCTTCCGTGACCACCCTAGGGTTAATAGCTGTGTCACCGCCCGCCAGAGGCGAGGATACGTCGCTCTACGAAGCGGCATACCGTCCGCATGGGAAAAAGATGGGGATCCAGATCCTCATATTGCCATGGTTGGCCTTGTACACACCCCCGCCGAGCGTTTACGCCCGGGGTGTAGATATCAGGAGTCCTCCAGACTCAGACACAACTACAATCAGGGGCCGAGCAGGCCCAGTTGCAGACCCAGGGGATCGACAGGATGCTTATAGATGGTAGTTGACTCAGTATGACCTGGATAGGGGTATATAGATTGAGGTGTACTCACTAGGGCTAACGGGGGCCCAGGTGGGTTATTTTGTGCTGATTGTACCTTTCGGCTTATGGGAGTCGGGTAAGGTTTATGCTTGCTTTAGTTACTGATAGTTAGACAGTAAGACGCCTCACTTGTCAGGTATGACCCCTACCCTCCTTATTACAATTATGTTTAGCCCTGATTCACTACTTCAGTCATTTTCAGTCTGTTTTCTTCAGTTATTGTCAGTTCTATTTCCTTACTTTTAGTTATTTAAAGTTACTGCTTTACATACTCAGTACCTGTGGTGCTGACGCCCTCTTCTGGGGTGCTGCATTACTTGCCTGCAGGTGCAGATAGACGAGGAGCAGGTCCCTCGTAGTTCCAATCAGCCATACAGAGTCGTCAGCTCCCTTCTTTCGGAGCTTGAGTGATAGAGGTTTACTTCTTTTGTTTGTACAGTATGGGTAGGGCCCCGACCATTTTATTACTCCTAGAGGCTTGCAGATTGCATTACTTCCCTGTGGTTAGATGACATCGATCATGTGGGGCCCATATGTGTTTTAGACTATGTGTGTTGGCCGTGTGAGACCTTGTTTAGCTATTTACTAGTGTCCTTGTTGGTCGTAGCTCGGTTTAGCATCTGATTTTACTTTCCAGTTATAACCAGATATCGTGGTGGCCTTGTCGGCCCGCATAGGGCTCCCTATGTTTGTTTGTCTTTGGTTAGCTATTTATTTTCATAGGTTTCTATAGGCCTTGTCAGCCGGGGGTTGTATTTACAGCCGCTATATAGCTCGTTGTTTTCTGGATTCTAGAATGAGAGCCAGCCCTACATCAGAGGTGCTTAGGCTCAGTCAACTTAGTAGTCCAGGTCCTAGTAGGGCACCAAGTGCCAGTCATGCCTCCCAAGGTGGGGCGTGACACAAATGGATGGTCAGGCCGAGTGGACCATTCATATCCTTGAGGACATGCTGAGAGCTTGCATGATTGATTTCAAAGATTATAGGGATAATCACTTACCTCTCATTGAGTTTGCCTACACAAGAGTTACCATTCTAGCATCCAGATGGCTCATTTGAGGCTCTTTATGGCGAAGATGTAGGTCACCTATTGGATAATTTGATGTATGTGAGGCTACGTTGATAGAACTAGGTTCAGTTCATGATGCTATGGAGAAGGTTCAGCTCATCCGAAAGAGGTTAAAGACAGCTTAGAGTCGTCTACAGATTTTAGGAGAAGAGAGCTTGAGCTTAAGGTCGATGATTGGGTGTTTCATAAGGTGTCACTCATGAAGGGAGTTATGAGGTTTGGCAAGAAGGAGAAGTGATAATGCTCAATACATCTCTTCTGATTAAGGAGGTGGTTGTGATCATTGTCAAAAACAAAATACCCAATGGGTGTCGGGGTCGAATCCCAAAAGAAATTGAGATTGATGAACCAAAAGTTGTAAACTAATCAAATTCTAATGCATCATATCAACATGTATAAAATAAAGATTTAGGGTGAAATGGGAAAACAATATTGAATCCAAATTTATATAACTAGATTGAACAAAGGATTGTTGCAAGGAAGAAGAGAGGGCTAGGGATGTGAAATAGATGAAGTGTTAATTAAACTAGTATTGATTCAATTTCCTTAAATTCTATTTCTAGCATGGACAACATGAATCAACGCACATCCTCTTGTCTATCAACCACAAGGATGCTTTTGCCTTGGATTTCTCAAACTCAAAGGTCCCACTCAAAAATCAGCCACATGATAACGCTCAAAACATACCTCCTACCAAAATATGAAGCATACGTTGTCAATAAAGAATCCAATTAGAGGTTGGGGTCGATCCCATAGGAAATCTGAAAGAGCTAGACTAATGCCAGTAAGTGAACTTGTTAGGTAGTTACTCTAAAAAGGGGGGTTTAAAGAAAATAATAACTAAAAAAATGATTAGAATTGTGTTGCAAATTCAATAATTAAAGCTAACTAGGGTTTGTGTTCCCCATGGGTTCATAACTGCTTCGGGTATACGCAAGTGATCAATTCCAATGCTTTACTTGTAGGACTGATAACTAGGGTTTATCCAAATTAATGGTTCGTCCCAATTGGATGACTATACTCAATCACCGGGTCAGGTCTCATGAGCAATTGCAAACTAACCGTAATCAATTTGTCCCAAATATAACTATCCTCCGACCACAACTCAAGTTAATATAATGATCATCAAGACCAAGGCTTTGTTGTAATTCTGTTTTCCTAATCTCTACCTCTCTATGCTCAAAAAAAGTAAAGAATTCGGGCAAGTGCTAATGTTGTTTACCATTAAGAAACATTAAAGTATGAAGAGAATACAATACAAGCATTTTGCATTGATTTTGAATCACTTTTGTGCAACCCTAACTTGTTAATTCATCATGGTTCCCACAACCCTAGCTATGGAGGTTTTAGCCTCTCATAGTTGCAAGGTTGTGATTTGCATTCATAATTAAATACATAAATCAATACTTACAAGAATAGATGAGAGAAAAACTTCGTTGATTAAATCTGGAAAGTATCAAGAACAATTCACAAGATCAAGAATAAAATCGTGAAAAGATTGATCACAAGTTAATCAACTCAGTTCTATGTTCTCTCGTGATTGTCAACCCAAAACTAACAACGTCTCACGAAATATGATCTTCTCTAATGAAAATAAAATATAAAACGTATTTATACAGGCATCAGAATCCTTTTCCTAATCTAACAGGGTAAACATCCATATCTGCTGCTGCACAAGACACGACCAAACCTACGACCCGTAGCAGGCTTGTATGGGACGTACCTACTATCCGTAGGTCTTCAGCTTCCTAAAATTCGGCTAAGTGTTGTGCCTTGGTATGACTCGTACCAACTTTCTATGAGTTGTACCTTGCATCCGTGGTTTGAAGCTAGATACTCTGAATTTCTCTAAAGTTTGTCACGAGTGTGTTGGTACGACTCATACCTTGCTTCCACAACTCGTAATTAGCTATCCGTACCTAGAGTCAGCCCTTGTGCAATTTCTCTGAATATTTCCACAACTTGAACTTACGGCTCGTACCATGCTCATATTGCTCGTACTGTGAGTCGTGGATTGCATCTTTCTCAGCTCAACATTCTGAATATTTCCATGAGTCTTAGTACGATTCGTACCATCAATGTACGACTCATACTGAGACTGTCCTTTTGACTCTTTTTCTATCCTTTTAAGCTTGTTTTGCACATCTTGCTCTAACACCTAAATTCACCTGAAACCGCAAGAAAAGTACCTTATATCCATATAAACATACCTAAGTCCATGCTATTTTCTTTAGTTTTGAGCTTCGAAAGTGTTGTAAATTCACAGCACATCAACACCCTTAACTTAAGACTTTTGCATGTCCTCAGGCAAAGAAAAGAAAACTATAACACGAGGCTCAACTAGAAAATAAACTAAGGATACTACAACCACATTTAAACAAAATTTTCACTATACATAAAACACTTCTGACCCCTTCTCCATGAACTAGCACTAATCAATGTACTACAAGCAACCACAAAACATGCTAAACAGAGAGCAAGACATGTCATCTAACTATCAACAGGCAATCAAATCATCACCAATGCTTTTCACATAGACCAATGGAAAAAGTAAACATAATCCATGAACCCTCACAACAAATGAAGTCCCCACTCACAGATATAGTATCAAATATTGCATGAGACTAAACAAGTGAGACTCTCACCCTCTCAAAGAAGTTCCAAGTAATATGTATTAGATACCATAGGCTTGCCCTTATTTTCTCTGCTTTGGTTTGTCGGATGGTCAAATTAGGATCACTGTAGGACTTTATATGACTTTTAATGTAGGCTTAGGGATGGACATGACAAGATGAGATCTTTTTAAGTGACTATCCCTTCCTTGGCACTACATACATTGGCTTCACTCTTCACCTATTGCACCTTTTATTTTTTTCATTGCTCTTCTTCACTTTTCACTCCTTTTATGTTCCTTTGTATGGGTAAGGTGTATTTTCAACTTTTTTCAAGTATTTCATTGAATTTTCTTTTTCAAGATTTTCACCTTTTTCATCTCTTTTTCTTTCCACTACACCTCATTTTTCACCTTTTTCTCTTTTCTTTTCTTTTTTCTCGTTCCCACCTTTATGCACCCCTACTCTAGTCACCCTCAACTTAGGAATTTTACCTATGTTGAGGTTCACAATATCCAAGGAAGGACCAGGACCGAAGCAGGTTCATTATAAAAAATGGGTACGGTTCATTGGTTAATCAAAGAAAAAATGGGTCTATTAAGGCTCAAAATCGGGATCAAGGGAATCATATGACTTTGGTAGGGTTATATAGGCTAAAAGCAAGCTTAATAAAAAGGGTATATGATCATATCCTAACCAACCATCCTTAGCCTATGCAAAGACTAACCAGGCAAGTTTCAGATCTTTACACAGTACTGAACTAGGTATTACACCTCACTCTCTCATGGGACATGAATTATATTTACTTTACCTATCAGGATTACACATGGCTTAACAAAAATACTCATGCTAATAGACTGAATGACATCAAAAGATCCATAGAAATCATGCATGCAGTCACAAATACATAGTTAATGCATCAAAAAAAAATTAAGAAGGTCAATTTTTACAAATCCAAAACTAGTGCACTTTCATTGGCTGAGTATTCCTAAATTATTTCCTAATTAAACACAAAAATCACAAAATAAGAAAATAAAAATCCTAAACATGTTGATTCTACTAGATAGCATGCCCAGGGGAAAAGAAACACGGCAAGAAAAACCCTCGGATGTATCAAAAATAACAAGTACACTCCCTCCCTTTTTTGAAAATATAGCTTCATCCTCGAAGAATGAAATAAACGAACAGAGGGAATGGAACATAGTTGTGGCACTCTAGGCGCTCTTGTCACTCTACAGAGGAGGTACCTCCTCTCCAATTGTGGCGCTAGCGATTGACGGCGCTCTCAATGAAGTATCAATAGGGGGAGTGGTTACCCCCATCAGTAATCTTGGTCGCTTCTACAGCCTTTGTGTCAATCGAGGCTGAATGTGACTCGCCCGAAGGGTCACGACCGCTAGCAAGGTCAGGCTGAGGCATTATGGAGCTGCCTGATCCTCTAGCTCGCTCCTGCAGCTCTAACATATGTGCGTCAAGAGTCTGCATGCTATCTGCTCTGGCACGCTTGCGTTCCTTCCTTTATTTCTTCTTCTTCTTCCCATACTCTATTCTCCAGCATCCTCAGCAGCTCTTTCTTTCCCTTATCTCCAGCAGCTACCATCGGTTCCCAATAAGCCGCCAAGTCAATCTCCTCATCAAGCTCTGCATCTAAGTCCGGAAGAGTGGGAGCTTCTTTAACTGTCGGTTGTCGTGATGACAACTTGACTACTTGACTCTGAAGAGCCCCCAACTTCTTATGAAGACTGCTGGTGTCCATCTTCTCTTCCATCAGCATATTAAAGCAGCTCTCAAATCTATCCAAAAGAGCATGTAGAGCCTGTGTTGCTGCATCTATCTCCGCCTTGATGTATTGCTTTACATTCTACATCATAGCATGAATCTTTTGCTCCACCATGGTCAACCATTTGGCCAGCTTCTAGAGGAATTCATGAGGCACCAAAATATTCCCTGCTAGTGTTTGAGTCTGCGGGCTAGGCTGTGGTGCAGCTAAGGTGATGGGAGCTGACTCTGAATGACCGATATTTGGAGTCGGTGTCTCGCTCTACTCCTGTAAGATTTACCTCTGCGTGCGCTACTGGCTGTACTTCTAGAATCGTGGTGGGAATCCTGGCTTGACTTACTGAGTTTATCTCGTCCCGGATAAGGCCTATGTCTACAATCCTCTGGCCTCCAATCAGCTGCTCCTCACCCCGTCGTATTGGCACCCCTGCCTCAGTGCATAATCTAAATACAAGACTCGAGAATGGGATAGTAGTGCTCACCCCCATTTCCCGATCTCATATCTCCTCTATGATGATCCTCGGGATGTTGATGGGGTAACGGTACATGAGGAATGTCACCAAAGCTTCTCTGTCAGCACCCAATGTATTATCATTGACTGTGGGTGCTAACCGGTGGCGTACTAGTGTCCAGCAGGCTTTTTCTATGAAATTGAGCGAGTTCTTTGTCACCTTGTTTCCACTAGTAACCCATTCAGCTTCTTCCTTATTCTTAACAATCACCCTTGCCAACAATTGCAATTGCCTCTGCCTTTTATGGAAGCCTAGATTTTTGATCTGCTTCATTGCCTCCACCCTATAGTCATAGTCAGGCATCATCCGTGTAGGCACGAACTGTGGTCTATAGAGAACCTGAGAGATAGTCTTCTCTGATATGTCTTCCTCTCATCCTCGGACCATCACACTCTCCAGTCGGGGATGGTCTTTTATTTTCTTCGCCTCATTTGCCTTTAGCTCCGTGGTGGCTAAATAGTTGGCGCAGAACTCTCGGACCAATTCTACTGTATACTGAGCTGGAGTCTTGGTCATCCACTTGAAACCATAGAAACTGAATATTCGCTTTATCTCCTCCACTTCATTCAGTGAGTGTTTTAGGATCCACGGCTCTTCCTGGATGCTCTGCCTTGGCTTATTCTTGGTGGTGACAGAAATGGCCTGCTCATAAATTTCTTTAGATCCCGACACTCTCCACTGGACTGTGCGGTTCTCTCTGGATGGGGTCTGTTCTTGTGCCGCATCTGGGGCCTCCTCTGATTCATCGTTACCACTTGCTTCACCTAATTGGGTCTCCTCATACCCTTCTTCTACATTTGATTCATTTCTCAACTTCTGATTACCTCCTCTAGCTCCCTCCTTAGAATGGGGAGCTTGGGCAGATGTGGCAGTGGCAGCTTCGGCTTGTGCTCTTGCTTTCGCACTAGTGGTTCTAGTTCTGTTAGTGTCTGAAGTGTCTACTTGATAATCCTCAACTGAACCACTAGGGGAGTTGCCTGCGTGCCCAGCCTCGGACTCAGATGTTTCATCAATTAATGCTCTCCAAGTTGTTTCTTTGGATGTTTTTCGTTTCATTGTCATTATTCCTGTAGAGAAGAAAGTCAAAATTCCATATTTGAGAAGAAAGAACAAGAAAAAAAATAGTTTCAGATTTTTATCACGGGTCGACAGTACAGGTCGTACCCTGAAGGTATGACTCGTATGAAGACCCAGTAATTTTGTGTATATGTTACGGCTCATAGGTAAGATTCATACCACGAAGGTACGACCAGTACCCTGAGTTGTCTGATGAAGCCTCAGACTATGATTTCCTTTGTATTTTTCCATGACTCGTGGTACGACCCGTAGGTCGATTCCACGAGTCATAGGAAGGATTCTTCTGGTTAGCCCTGTTCAGGTTTTGTATACGAATGCATAGTACAACTCGTAATAACAACTTACGACCCTTACTATGATTCATTTTCTCCTCCTTGACTTATTTTTTCTCGGGACAGTCCCAATGAGCCATCCGACAAGTTGTAGTATAAAACCACGAGTCGTAGGCGGGCTTGTGAAGCCTGTCCCTATTCCATTTGTTTTTGCCCAGTGTTTAGGGAGTTCAAATTTCTTTTTGTTGGGTACTCAGAATTCCCCAGGTTTAGGCATATCATTTGGTTCTTTTAACACTTCATTTAACATTACTCATCCCTCCCCTTTTTAACCACTACCCATAACTCATTGCGGCAGGTTTCGGACCTAAGTTCATCAACACTACAGAGTATTTCCATTCAGAAACAGTTTCCTAACACCCTGGTCCTTGTCTTTTCTTTCAAAATTTTTCGAAAATAGCTACTGACTCACAGGGGATTTGGCACCATCACTTTCAGTATATGAGTGTTATCAATGTTCAAAGCAATACACTTACTTGATAGATGCTTCTTCAACTGGTAATCAACGTTTTAGGGTTGAGAGGAACTTGGTTTGAGTAAGAAATTGCTCGATTCTTATGTGGTTTTTGAGTTACGAGTGTGGGGGAGGTGAGTGCAAGTCGTGAGTCGTGTGTTGTTTGAGTGGGATAAGGGTTGGTTTAGGTATTGGATTTAAATGGGTAAAGGGAATATTTAAAAAAACTGGGTTGAATCGGGTAATATTGATGTTTTTGACCCGTTGCGACTCGTACCATAAGTCGTAAGAAGTACCCACGACTCATTCCCTGGACCCGTGCTTCAGAAGACTTAGAAACTTACATGAGAACCTACGAGTGTATCTTACGACTCACACCTTGATGGTATGGTTCGTACTATTACTCGTAGGTCTTCATATCCTATGAGTTGTTTAGTTTACTGGTACAATGAGTACTACGACCCGTATACATGCGTCACGAGTCGTAGGACCAATCATACCCTGAACTTCTTTTTGAAGAAACTCTCTGAAGTTCACCATGCCTCCTGCTACGGCTCGTACAAGGATGTCACGAGTCATACTAAGAGTCACACCAGCTGCTTTTCTAGTAGTTTTATGCCTCCTGTATTTGTTTTCCCTACACACTTAAACACACATTAGTTCATTTAATTGGGTTGCCTCCCAAGAAGCGCTTGATTTAACATTGTGGCATGACGCAGGTGGCCCGGCTACTCAGACTTCACCAAGACACCACTTGGGTTGCCTCCCAAGAAGCGCCTTATTTTACGTCGCGACATGACTCAAGTCTCTTAACTACTCAGAATTCATCAAGTGACTCATATTCATCTTCTAGTGCTGAGACTACGCTGAATTCCTTAGGTTGTTGCATTGACCGGCAAATGTTAAAGGTGACCTCTTCTTTGTTCAGTCTGAATTTCAACTAGCCTTCCTCCACATCTACTAGGGACCTATCAGTTTCAAGGAATGGTCGCCCCAAAATGATGGGGATCTCATAATCAACCCTGCAATCCAGAATCACAAAGTCTGCTGGGAATATAAATTTTTCTACCTTGACAAGCACATCGAACAAGATCCCCACTGGCATTTTAACATTTCTGTCGGCCATCAGTAGCTGCACAGTGGTCGGTGCAGGGGCTCCAAGGCCCAATTTCTTGAATACTTCCAAGGGCATCAAGTTGATGCTTTCTCCCAGATCGCAAAGCTCCCTTGAAAACTCGACATTGCCAATGGTGCAAGGTATAGTGAAAGCACCTGGATCTTCCTTCTTCTGATCTAGGACCCTTGTAGTTATGGCACTACAGTGATGTACATTGTCTACTGGCTCATAGCTTATGGATCTCTTCTTAGTCACCAAGTCCTTCATAAACTTCACATATCCCGGCATTTGTTCCAATGCCTCCACCAATGGTATGTTCACAGATAATTGTTTAAGCATTGAAATAAATTTCTAGAACTTACCATTTTCCGCCTTTTTCTTCATCCTTTGAGGGAATGGTGGCGGTGGTCGCAAGATAGCCTTGTAGATTTGAGTTGCTCCTTGGTTAATGTCGGGTTCTTCTTCACCTCTTGGGGCCTCATCATGCTCAGTGCCCTCTGTCTTAGCACTCTTCTCATTCTCCTTAATTATTTTATCTTTCATCCATTCAACTATAACCGGAAAAGGGGGGTCAATTGTGGTCTTACCACTTCTAGTCATCACCGCCATTCAATGCCCATCGTTCTTTGGATTTTGGATGGTGTTGCTAGGTAGTGTACCCTTTTGTCTAGTGTTCATTGATGCTGATAGTTGCCAAAGTTGATGTTAGATTTGATTGATGGTTGTAGCATGAGATTCCACTTTCTGACCCATACTTGATATGTCACTTCGGATCTCCTTCAATTGATCATAAGTGGACCTCACCTTTTTGAGCATTTCGGCCATCATGCTCTCCTACTTAGACTTCCCAGCCTCCCCTTCTCGTGCATTGGGAAGCACATAAACTCTCTCCTGGTCATTGCGATATCCATCATTTCTTGTCCATTCTCCTTCGTGCTCACGACCGCGGCTCCTATCTTTGAACCCATTTCGGTTGTAGTTATCTCTGTATTGGTTCCAACCTTGGTTCCCCGGCAACAACGCCACTTTTTAATAACGCACAAAACATACCTCCTACCGAAGTATGAAGTGGACGTTGTCAATAAGGAAGCCAACTAGATGTTGGGGTCGACCCCACAAGTAATATGGAAGAGCTAGACTAATGCCAATAAGTGAATTTGTTAGGTAGTTACTCCAAAAAGGGGGGTTTAAAGAAAATAACGACTATAAACAATTATTAGAATTATGTTGTAAATTCAAGAAATAGAGCTAACTAGGGTTTGTGTTCCCATGGGTTCATAACTGATTCGAGTATACACAAGTGATCAATTCCAATGCTTTACTTGTAGGACTGATAACTAGGGTTCATCCAAACGACTGGTTCGTCCCTATTGGATGACTATACTCAATCACGGGGTCAGGTCTCATGAGCAATTGCAAATTAACCATTATCAATTTGTAACAAATATAACTATCCTGCAACCATAGCTCAAGTTAATACAATGATCATCAAGACCAAGGCTTTGTTGTAATTCTCTTTTCCTAATCTCTACCTCTCTAGGCTCAAGAAAGTAAAGAGTTTGGGCAAGTCCTAATGTTGTTTACCGTTAAGAAACGTTAAAGTATGAAGAGAATACAATACAAGCATTTTGCATTGATTTTGAATCACTTTTGTGCAACCCTATCTTGTTAATCCACCATGGTTCCCACAACCCTAGCTATGGAGGTTTTAGCCTCTCATAGTTGCAAGGTTGTGATTCACATTCATAATTAAATACATAAATCAATACTTAAAAGTATAGATGAGAGAAAAACTTCATTGATTAAATATGAAAAGTATGAAGAACAATTCACAAGATCAAGAACAAAATCAAGAAAAGATTGATCACAAGTTAATCAACTCAATTCTATGATCTCTCGTGATTGTCTACCCAAAACTAACAATGTCTCATGAAATCTGATCTTCTCTAAGGAAAATAAAACATAAAATGTATTTATACAGGCATCAGAATCTTTTTCCTAAGCTAACAGGGTAAACTTCCATATCTGCTGCCGCACAAGCCACGCCAAACCTATGACACGTAGAAGGCTTGTACGGGTCATACCTGCTATCCGTAGGTCTTCAACTTCCTAAAATTCGGCTAAGTGTTGTGCCTTGATATGACTCGTACCAACTTCCTACGAGTCGCACCTTGCATTTGTGGTTTAAAGCTGGATACTCTGAATTTCCTTGAAGTTTTTCACGAGTGTGTTGGTACGACTCGTACCTTGCTTCCACGACTCGTACTTAGCTATCCATACCCAGAGTCATCCCTTGTGCAATTTCTCTGAAAATTTCCACGACTTGAAGTTACGGCTCGTATCATGCTCATACGGCTCGTATTGTGAGTCGTGTATTGCATCTTTCTCAGCTCAACATTCTGAATATTTCCACAAGTCTTAGTAGGATTTGTACCATCAATGTAAGACTCGTACAAAGATTGTCATTTTGGCTCTTTTTCTATCCTTTTAAGCATATTTTGCAAAATCTTTCTCCGACACCTAAGTTTACCTAAAAACATAAGAAAAGTACCTCATATCCAATAAACAAACTTAAGTCCATGTTATTTTCTTTAGTTTTGAGCGTCGAAAGTGTTGTAAATTCACAGTACATCACCGCACCAAGCTTGAGGAAGTTCAAGCTATCTCTAGCCTTGACCTTTTAATGGAGTGAGGATATGGGTTTTGACTTTCTCTAGCTCAACCCCACATATCCACACTTTAAATCCCCGCTATTGTTTCCTCACCCATATCTCACTTTCCTTCTCAAGCTCAATTAAGATAAGTAAACTAAACTAGTGTTTGCAACCACTAATTTTTATATTAAAATTTACAAGAAATAATAGATCCATGCATTTAGATTAAATTTAAGAACAATTGGACAATACCCCATTAAATTAAACACCCATCAAACAAACACCCCTAGATAGTAAATTAGCTACTCATAAATGAAGATAAATCATCAATTGTCATCATCTTAATAGTAAATTCAAGCATTTTTTAAACATGGAACAATGGTGTACGTAGCTCAAAATATTAATAATAAGAAGAAGAACAATGTACTCTCCCTTTGTCTCACTACTTCTCTCTATAATTCAATGTTATGCTATGATGTGTTATCCCATGGATGTGCACAATTGGGGTGAAAAAAATCTTAAACTTTCTTGTGTTCAACTTCCCAAAATTTCCCTTGGAAGCTTCTAAGTGCTTAGGAGCCTTTCTAACATTTTTACCCTTGTATTAGCGAAATGGGTCACTTTCTTTTCACTTGTGGTTTGCAGAGAAAATCTGTGGTTCACAGGTGAAAAGCAGCTGCAACTATGGGGGCACCTGCATTTAGCAGGTGTAGATCTGCGGCCAGCAAGTGAAAAGAAGGTGTAAGGTAGTCCTATCTATGGAGGCACCTTCATTTAGCAAATGCAAAAGCATGTCCAAAGCAGATCCATCTGTTACACGTGTGTTTAGCATATGCAAATCTACAATAACAGATGCAAAAGAATGTGCAAAGAAGATTTCTGTAAGTACAAATCCGCTATTATCTTTGTTTCCTTCAAATGCCTACACAAAGAAGAAAAAGGGTATAAAACCTTTCTAAATTGTGTGAAAATAAAGAAATAATTCATGCTTAAAAAGCCAAATGAGTTGGTAAATTACCAACTATCGAACTCCCAAACTTGAACTATTTCTTGTCCTAGAGCAAAGCATTCACTCACGAGAAGAATTACTTAAGTTTATCACATTATAAGAGCTACACAATGTCACGACCTAAACATAGTCCCAGATCGAGACATGAAACCTAGAACCATAAATGGCTCCAATTCAACCCATAGCATGAACATGATAACTAAATATCATCATAACAAGGCTGATAACAAAATTCTGAAATAGCGGAAGTTTGAATAACAAAACATCTATCCAACGGTAACATCATAATATTGAATCCGAAGTTGAAAATACGAGTTTATGTTTGAAAAGCCTCTAACATACTAACGAGCTGATGGGGCAGCATCCCAACTAGCTCACTAGAAGTCTAAAACTGAAAATAACATAACTCAACTAATTGAAGGTCCTCGAAGGATGAGGACTCACAAAAAATAGCACTAGCATAAACCCAGGAGACTGGCTAATGGCGGGACTGAGTCTGAATGTCTGAACCTGTATCATGAAATGACACAACATAGAGTATGTGGTCAGTACTTGGAATGTACTAAGTATGAAAGGTAAGTCAAACAGGCTAAGTAAATAAAACTGAAATCATACATATCATAAATCATAACATCATAAGATTCTGAGAGTAAAGGCTGCATGTTGATATCTGAAACCATGAATAGAAATAAAATGAAAATAAGTGTATATGTCTTGCCATATCTGAAATCATAGGTAAAAGCTCATAAACTAATTCTTGGATCAAACCTGCTGAAAACATGATATAATATCTATAGTATCTGCATTACTGAAATCATGAGCAATAATGGGAGACTCTTCTTAACCGACAACCACCATATATGAGCTCATAATGATCCCATGTCTTGACCACGTAGAGGAGGGCCATCCTAAGACTTGCTAGGATGAAGGATTAAATAAGGATTGATATTAGGTTTTCCCTTGGGCCCGGAGAAATGCTCTCTTGAGAGGCCCCAAAGTATACCTACGTTGGCGCGTAGCTTATGAGGCTGGGGAACCTTGGAACCCCTAGCCTACTCGGTGCTAGACACTACTCCAAAAACATATATAATGCTCATATAATCATATATCAAACATAACTTAAATCTTAACATATGGGGAGTCTTGACTCCAAAACTTGAGATGGCTAAACTTATTAGCCTTGGCTAAATCATGAAATCATACTTAATTTGAGTGGGCTTGCCAAAATCTTAACATCATGCTTGCATGAAATAGACATCATAAGTAAAATAATAAATACATACATGGGTAATTTGTAAACATTCATAAATGCTATATATTTCATCACACTTGAAACCATCAATCATAAACTATACTTTTTCATAATACTGCATAATTGGGAAAAATCTTCTAAAACTTAAACTCATGAATTTGTAATTAAAAACATGCATAAAAATTGCCCATTACTCATCAAACATACTTTAAAATACAGAGGGAATCAACCCATAAACAGTTTGTAAGAAATCTATGAAATTAGATTGAGATCACTTTTAAATCATGATTTGAATTGAGATTTGCTTCATGAAATTAAGGAGAATTATAAGAATGGGGGTGGAGGAAGTCCTCATTCATGGCCTCACATACCTGGAAGAATCAAATCTACACTTTCCCTAAAAATCCCAAAGGAATTTGAAGATAAATTGGGAAATTCTAGGCTTGATCTTTAATGGAGGGGTCTAGGCTTGAATGTGTGGGAGGGGAATGGTTAGAATAGGCTTAAACCCTATTAAAACCCTCCTGATAGAGCTTAAAAATGATGTACTTTAGGGCTTAGGAGCTCAGGAATTACGAAAACACCCTCACTGAATTCGCAGGAAAACTGTCACTGGCAGTCACCACGAGGGACTTGACGAGTCATGGGGTCTACTAACAACTTGAGGTCCTCTCTTGTCATCTTCACTGGGAAAATCCTCATTTACTGAACATCCTCACCCCATGGGTCACTTGAAGATTAATTAGGTGCACGACTACTCGTCCCTCAATCCATTGCCAACACTTCCAAAACCCTCCCTCGCACACTTCATGAGGGACACCACGACTCGTGGGTGACATGACGACTCGTTACTTCGTCTCTTCCTAATCACTGGGAATCCTGATAACAAGACACCTAATGAGTTGTGAAGTGACACCACAACTCATTCCTTAACCCATTAGATCTCCTGGTCTGCAACTTTCACTGCATACTTAACGGCCACACTAACGACTCGTTGAGTCACATGACGAGTCATTTCTTGACCCGTTGCCACTGGTAAAAACTCCTTTGAAATAGGGCTCCTCCTAACGGGTCACTTAACGACCCATTAGGTCATACCACGAGTCACGGGATGACTTGTTCTGTGACCTGGTGTAGGTTTTTCATGCTTTCTCCGATTTAACCCTCGGGTCTGATCTTACAAACTTTCGGACATTACACACACAATTGGCACCACCATACAGACTTGGAAAATATCATTATCAATTTCTCATTTCAAAATAGGGGCATCTTCATTCAAATCAAAATCACAAACACCTCTAGTCATTGATATTCAACATTCAAAGTTTTCCTAGAAGTTCATCACTCAACTGTCACATTCATACCTCCTAATTGAAATCAAGACTTCCATATTTTTACTCCAAGGATGTATTGCCACTCACCACAAGAGAGAATCACACTAACATTCATGAATTTCATAAAAATTAGGATTATAAAAGGATGCAATTATGCTCACTCTCACAAAAATATTCAAGTGCACACACATTGAACAATAGAATTGCCCTTCGTGTAACTCGCCATTAATGTAGAGTTGCCAACTTGGAATCAATAAGGACTTGTAGGTCATAATGAAGGCTAGGGGTAAGGTTAGGATCATTTTTAGTTCTAGTGACTAGAACCTCCCTAATGCCTTTGTGATACACATCAAACATTCTGCTCATACATAGCGAGTCAACTCCACCTTGTCTCTCCTTTTCACAATCCATGTTCCCCAAAAAGAGCCACCCTTTTAACACCTTAAATTACTTCATCAAGCCTCTTCTATACAAGAGATATCACCATTCAATTCATTTCTTTCTTTTCTTGATTAAAGGTTTTTAAACCAGCCATTTTATTTTCTCATCAAGAAATTGGTGCTACTTCACGTTGAAGCTCGCTTCTCTTTTCCCTTTTGTGCACACCCTCCAAACCTTGGACTTCAAGCCCCCATTTTAGAATGTAGGGAAGAGAAGATGCCAAAGTAGAGGATTCACAAAGGGTATTAGGCTTGTAATGAGGTTTCCAAAGAAAATACTTAAGGCTCAAAAATTTGTTCACTAGGATTGATGTTAAAGGAAGGTCATTTTGGTGAAGTGACTATCCAAGAAGGGTCTATGATCATCTCCCAAGTTTGGCTACATCTATGATTTCTTCTTGAATCACATCCGAGACAAGTTCTACATGATAAGCATACTCAAAAAAAAGCTTACACAAGGCATCACACTCCAAGGAGTCTAGATATTCTCAAGGTCAACTCAAAGGCATGTCTTTTAACAAGCTATTCTGAATTTTGCACACTCATTTTATGAATCAAAAAGTCAGACAAAGAATGTAGAAATCATGACAAGAGAATTCTCTTTTCCAAATCCATTTGCCCCTTTTTCCCAACAATCACAATGTTTATTCCAAGTAAAATAATATTTGGTGTTTACTCTCAAAATGAGTGCAACAAGAACTCAAAAGAATAACTAAAACATGGCATTTTCCCTTAAGAAAGTCGCCTCTCAATCCATGATAGGAAAATGTCACCCGATTGGATACAAAAATAAGATAAATAAAATTTCCTCCTTGGGAAAGAACCATGGTATAAAGAAAACCCTCGGAGTTTATTCACTAACTACTATCTACAAGGATGATGCTAAATAGCAAGCAATGATGGTTTACCCTTAAAATGATGTCACTCAATCTATCATAGGGTCAAATCATGCATCACTAATGAGTGGGTTACTCAGACTTTACCCCCAACGAAAAATAATGCATTGTCCTTGATGCAAAAGGTTGAAAAAAATAAGGGAAGAATGGGTGAAAGAACTCCGTAGATCGGTGGAGGCATCTGCGAACTGCAAGTTAGTATCTGCCTAAGGATCTGTGTTGGAACTGCGACCTGCACAACGGAATCTGCATTTCACAGGTGCGGCGCAAAGTCACTTCTTTTGAACCTTCTCCAGCTAGGAATTTCTGAAATAACTTGTGCTAGGCTTGTGTTTTGCACCTTTGGATCTGTGGTTCGCAGGTCTAGCACAGATTCATCACTTTTGAGCATTTTTTTCTTTCAGGTATTCTGGTTGGCACATGTCACGCCCCACCTTGGGAGGCATGACAGGCACCTGGTGCCCTACTAGGACCTGAACTGCTGAGCTAAATGAGCCTAAGCACCTCTGGTGCAGGGATGACTCTAACTCTAGAATCAAGAAAACGATGGGCTATATAGCGGCTGTAAATACAACCCCCGACCGACAAGGCCTATAGCCACCTATGCAAAATAAACAGCTAACCAGAGACAAACAATCATAGGGAGTCCTATGCGTGCCGACAAGGCCACCATGATATCTAGTTATAACTGGAAATTAAAACCAAATGCTAAACTGAACTATGACCGACAAGGCCCCACACGGCCAACACACATAATCTAAAACACATATAGGCCCCACACGACCGATATTATCTAACAACAGGAAAGTAACACAATCTACAAGCCTCTGGGAGTAATAAGATGGTCGGGATAGGGCCCCGAACTACCCATATTGTACAAACAAAAAAAAAGTAAACCTCTATCACACAAGCTCCGGAATAAGGGAGTTGGCGGCTCTGTACGGCTGACTGGAACTACAAGGGACCTGCTCCTCGTCTATCTGCACCTGCAGGCAAGTAATGCAGCACTCCAGAAGAGGGCGTCAGTACCACAGGTACTGAATATGTAAGGCAGTAACTTTAAATGACTGAAAGTAAGAAATAGAACTGACAATGACTGAAGTAAAGAA